>CAJNOQ010000745.1:0-42130 GCA_905250885.1 Didymodactylos carnosus
AACCTATAAATCACTAGGTTCGGTGAAAAAATCGATTGAACAGTTAGGAAGGTTCCCTTGTGACACTAAAGAAGGTATTGTGGTTATTTTCTGCCTCCAAATAAGCAGTACATGTAAGTTACCTTTTTTATACTTAGAGCAATGCCTGAAAGAATCTGTTTACTCTCGAATCAGGAATCAATTCTGAAATGCCTTTTCGAAATTTTACTTCATTAATTTGTGTATAAACGCAGGCGAAAAATAATCGTTACAAACCGCACAGAAAACGCGTTTTTCCGAACGCGTTAGCGAACGATCGTTAAAAGAGCTGTTTAAACGCGTTTTCTAACAACGTTAAAAGGATCGTTAAAACGCGTTTACAAAAAAAAAAATGTTCGAAGTTACATCATTCTAACGTCGTTAGAAAACGCATTCAACAGAAACGTCCGAAAACGGTTAATTTAACGATCGTTAACAAACGCGTTATTCTAAAGTTTCTAACGACAAAAAATGCGTCTTCATTCGCTAACGAGTTCGAAAAAAACGCATTTTTCGTGCCGCTTCTAACGATATTTTCTTGAAATGGAACTTTTTCGTTATTTTGAACTGCAAAGTATTCATTCTACTGCTCTCCATTAGTTTGTTGTCAGTTAATGTAATGTCAAGAGGATATGACCGAATGGGGAAAGTGGAAGAATGGTGGGACAAAAGTTGAGGGTTTACCTCTGTGTTTTTTCTCTTTTTTTATTTCTGAATCATTTCAAAACGCGTTAATTAACGTTTTTACTGTCGCTGACATTCATCGAAAAACGCGTTCTATAACGCGTTGTGATATTCCGAAAAACGCATTTTCAAACGAATACCTAAAAGAAATGCGTTTAAACGACAAAAAAAGTATTGGTTTTGAAACCTTTAACGCGTTTTTTGTCAGTTTTTTTACCCCTGTTAACAGTGAACTGTATAAAACTATTTGTGTTCAGTATTATATTCATTTTTCAACAAATATGTGGAATTGAAAAATACTTTGTTATGAAGTTCAGACTGCATTCAGCATGTTTGTCACCCTTCTTGCTCTAAAAGTTATGCGGGACTTCTGCGTCAAGACTGCCTTTAATCGAGCCACTTCTCTTCTACTACGCGTTCACTACGAATGTAGCGCACATTTAAATGTTCAATGCACTTTGATGAAATAAGGATAATGTATGCATCTCGATAGGAAAAGTAAGAGAAAATATCAAAGTTGAAAGCATGGCTCCTACTATTCTCATCATCTTGGTAGTTTTTGTTTGTCTATGTTACTTCGTAACTAAAAAAACATTTGATATGTCGCGGATGTTGTTAAGCAAAAATCATTCATTTTCGACGGAACCAAAATGGCACCTGGACAGTCGCGCGTAGCGGTATTTGGTTTACTTAACTCTGAAAACTATCGTTCCGCTAAAAGTTGTTTAGAAGACTTAAAACGAACTCATCCATCTCAATTCAAATCGATTGATTTTCATCCATTGTTAGAATTCGAATGGAAACAATTTTTAAAATCAAAAAAGGCAGAACTAAGAGGTGAAACATGGTCATTTATACATGATGCTATGGTATTTATTGATGATCAACTGCTAGGAGGTTCTGAACAATTGCAGATATGGGCACAATCTAATTTTGGTTATGGCGATTTTCGAGCCCCAGAATTACTTGCCGTATTATCAAATGAAGAATACGTGTAAGTATAATAAAAAAACCGCATTATCGATACTAAAGTGATGTTATTTTTATTAGAAAACGTTTTCACGATAGTGGAAATTCATTCGTATTTATGGACTTTGTTGTCGAAGATCGAGATGGTAATAGTAGTTCAATTGGACGACTTATTTTTGAATTATTTAACGATGCTGCACCAAAAACATGTGAAAATTTTTATTCATTATGTACGGGTGAAAAAGATGTAAATTTGAAAACTGGTAATAAATTACACTATAAAAATACAATCATACACAGAATAGTACCAAACGGATGGATTCAAGGTATGAAGAAAAGAACTGAACAAGTAGTTGTGAACTCAACAAATCTTTTCTTAAAGGTGGTGATACATGGGGAGGACGAGGAAATGGTGGTGAATCGATTTATGGAGAAACATTTGAAGATGAAAGTTTTATTGTACCACATGATCGTCGAGGTGTTTTAGGTAAGATTTTTTTTTATGTTCACAGGATTGCACTTTCATTTTTATACTTTGAAAGGCATGGCCAACAAAGGTATTCGTCATTCGAATGGTTCACAGTTTTACATAACATTGTCTAATGCATGTAACTGGATGGACAAACGTTTTGTTGCATTTGGACATATTATTGAAGGATTTTCAACTTTAGCAGAAATTGAACGCATTGAAACATTAAATCAACGACCAATTAGAACTGTGAGAATAGTGGATAGTGGAGCAGTAAACTTAGATCACCTTGATACATCTGAATAGTGGATGATTACCATAACCTGAACAACATAAACACTTTTAAATTACACGAATCACTTTTATATTTTCTAAATAAAAACTGTTGTAAAATGTCTTGATTATTACCACTTATTCAGGTCTACTGTACAGTTATGCAGAAGGGCTCAAAACTCTTTAAACGAAAGCAAAATTCTCTGTAACGTTTAGAGTACAGCTAAACAAAATTGAATACATTATGAACGATCTGTGTAGGCGATATAAACATAGTGCTAATATTACTAAACGATAATTAGTATAAGCCAGACGTAAATCAGTTGGACTTTGTATTGATGATAATCCAATTATTTATACATTTTGGCCAGAGAGAAAAGTAAATTTAAGTTCAAATTTGAGACTTTAAAAGTCCGTCAAAATCCATTTGCAGATGAGCTAAATGTTTTGTCAACAACAACACGAGGCGATTTTCCTACAACGAGGATATGTAATACGATTAATAAAAATTAAACGATCATTTTTTCAAGTTAAAATTATACAATAGACTCTGGACTTTAATACACTCTAATGGATTTTTAAAAGTTCAACAAAATCTGTTAAAATTTGGTCTTGGAAGCTCACTTAAATCTATTTAGATTCATGAAAGACTGTTAAAATCCGAAAATCCAAAGTCCACGTTTTTTCCTTGACCTAAAAAAGTGCCGAATATGATAGACCGTAAATTGAGGCAATATCATTAACATAAAGCTTTAAAAACAATCTATAGTATCTGGAATATTCAGATACAAGTCAACTTGTACTGAATTATTCTTTTTAAAGAAACAAATTGATTGACCATAACAGAAAAAACTGTACAAAACATCTAATAACATATGTCTTTCATATCAATGAAAAAGAAAAGTACGAATACGGATATCATTTTTCAATTGGTCTACATTTCGCCGCATTGAGATATAACAACGGCAATTTTTGGTTTATTATTTACTCCCACTGGTACATTTTCAATTTTTCGAACAACTAACATTCCTTCGATAACCCGCCCTAAATAAGACCGAAAATTAATGTCACTCTAATCTAAAAAATATCCGAATGCTTACCAAACACGACATGTTTTCCATCTAAAAACTCACAGTTTGTACTAAAAAAATACCACAAATATAATTGTTAATCAATAGACTAAAGATATCTCTTACCAGGTAATAAAAAATTGACATCCATTTGTATCTCTGCCGCTATTTGCCTGAATAAAACAAGAAGCTATTTAAGAGACTAACAGCTCCATTTCGTTTACTTACCATGGACAATAAACCGGCTTGATTATGTTTCATAACAAAATTTTCGTCGGGGAACTTTCCACCATATATAGACATCAAACCCGTTCCATCAGACTTGAAAAAAAGAAAACAAGCATATTGTATTAATAGTTTATACTTTGTGCAAACAAATAGAGCAAACCTTACTTACTCACATTTACAAAATCTCCGCCTTGTATCATAAAATCTTTGATTACACGATGAAATGGAGCACCCTTATAACCACACGGTACGCCATCTTTTTTATATTCGCCTGTACAAAACTGTCGAAAATTTTCAGCCGATTTTGGTGCCACGTGTGCATAAAGCTCAATAAGAATACGACCAATTTCTGTATTTCCAACAGTGACATCAAAAAAAACTACAGGATTATCGGCATGTAATAAACGATCTGTCCAAGACATTTTAGCTGATATCAATCTGAAATATCATAAGCACATTCATCTATGAAATGGAGACAAGTATAGACTAAGAACAGTCAGGCAAGAACAACAAAAAATCTGGCAAATGGAAAAAATAAAATAAATTGAATAGTATAAAATAACCGAAATACCGTACATAGTTCAATAATTTGACGACTGTAGTACTGAACAGGAACTTAAAGTCTAAACTATAAACTCAATTCATTATAACGAGACTTTTCTGCCTTTCTCGAATTTTGCAGCAGACAATTCTTTTCTTTTAAACTTCATAAAAGCTTTGAAAAATCATTCTCCAGAGCACAGAACTCCGTGAGTAATTATTCTCTTTTTATTATTCTTAGAACAAACTTAATTAAGATCTTGAATTTAGGTTACTTATACATTTTGAAAATCTACTGTCGGATGGTTTAAAATCAATTACCTGAATTGTTAATTAGGCGGCATTACTTCCTGATGAACTTTTCGTTAAGAAACAACATGTTCTGGTAGAATCCATGAAACAAACAAATTTCTTGATATATATTTATCACGACAAGAGTTCTTTTTACTAGAGTTTTCTTTTTTATAGCAGTATAATGCGAATTTATTGATCAGTCTATCAAATCCCACTTAAACCCTTACCTCTAACAAGTAAACAACCATCCTTACCATCGCACAAACTCGATTTCACTTTTTCTTTTAGATTTCTCAATGAATTCTAATAGAAAATTAATATAGCACTATTTTAAGATGGCTACTTTCAAAATCAAAGTAGCAAACAACACATGTAATAAAAACAGTAATAATATATTTTCGTTTCTTTAGTAAAGACTTATTGAATGAACAATATAACAACAAAAAAACCTAAACAATACAGAAACCATTTCTTCCTTTCTTTCCGTTGTTCTTCTCAATTAACGCAAAAATCATGTAGTTCAAACACAAAAAAATTGATATCATTTTGAGCATAAGAAACTGTGAATTGTAAACATGTGTTTGTGTAAAGTGTATGTGCCCAATCTTTCTCTTCCTTTTATTTTTTCGAATCTTGCTCAATTTTATACGTCATTATTGCTTCTTCGCCCATGGCTTTTAAAACAGTAACCTTGACATTTTCATTATTCTCAAATTTGGTACGTATTTCGTGACCTAAAACATACAGAGGGAGAATATTTCAATTATTCTACATTTATCACAAGGCTAACAGGCGATACGTACCTAAATCACCTTCGGGTATTTTAATGTCGCTACGTGTGTCTGAACTATCATCCATGAGTGAAGCGTAACCATCAGAATCAAGATCAATCAACTTAAAAGGGAAAGTAAATACACCATCCTTTCTATACATGTAAGTTTCTTTCGCACATACCGAATATTCAGTACGTTTGATGTTAGGAACTTCCATATTGTGCGTTGATGGACAGATATCTTCATATTTTTTGCCTGAAAATATATCGATACCAACCATATGAACCTGTAAAAAAAAGTGATACCTTGGATGGATGTGCATGTGTTGACGAATAGATAATACCTTTGCATGACCGTGCTTTCCAGTTTTGGATGTTGACATTTCAACAATTTTACATGGTCGACTTTTTAACATGACGAAACCATTTTTTCTTAATGCTGAGCATTGCTGTGGGTATCTGATTTCAGAAAAAGCAATAGCAATTATTGACGGGTTTTGAAAAATACTAGTGTTTAAAGAGTAGCTCACGTGGTTGAAGCACCAGCATCTCCGGTGTGAAATTGTTGGTCATCATCATCATGTAACGCATCAGCCATGTTTTCAAAAAATTTCTAAAAACTTAAATGAGAATCAGGCATATAACCACTGTTATACGACCAGGAACGCATTTTAAATTTCAAAAAGCAGAAAACTACTAATCATAGAGATAAATCCTGTTTTCCCTTCAATCAGATGGTACAGAAGAGTTATTGCAAAAGACTTAAGAGGAACCGCACGAAATTTTTACGAATATTGGAATTTCACCGACTGAAGATCGGCCACGATTGATACAGGACCGTTTATCGACTGACAAACAAAAAGGTAAACTTAAGTGCCGAATGACTACAATAGGTCAAGATTTAAACAAGAAGTATTTGATATCTTTTTATTTCTTCTATTGTCCATTCCAACAACATCATCAGTTTAGTTGTGCAAGACATCAGTAATACGATTGGAAGAACCTCTCAACGGAGCTCGTAATAGACGCATTCGAGATAAATCTGAGACAGATACTTTTTCTCGCACATCTACAGGCGTATGTTAAGACTGATGCCAGTTAAAAAGAAAAATAACAACATCCAAAGTTTGACACTTCGAACAAGAAGGAGTTATCTCCGATAGCACAGTCATGCAGTTGTTATATAACCATTATTCGTATTGATACCATTACACGACTAAACCTAGCTGTAATCTGTAAGATTCGACGCTGTTTCCGCTATATTTTCTCCAAAGTCTTTCCGGTGACTTTTGTGTTCTTTTTAATTGACCAATTTTTCAGACCAATACTGGAAGGTACGTCATCGGCTAAAACTAGCGCATTTGTTATTCGCTGATAGAAGTTCCCTGCCGATAACAGCTGCCAATAGGGTGGTAGGTAAAAAACGGAAAACGGAACATTATATTGGTCCGTTAGACCAATCAAGTTCGAAATGCTGATGATTGGTCTAACTGACCAATATAATGAATGCATTTTCTGTTTTCCGTTTTTTACCTACCACCGCCAAGAGCAAGTAACGTTAGTATTGGATAAAAAGTAGCTGCCAAGAGCTTGAAACAGGCTAAGTGTGGCTGCTCTAACCAATAGAAGAGTGTGTGAAGGTCCATATTTCCTCTTTTCTACGCTACATTATAACGGGAAGAAGAAAAGAAAACATAATATATAGAACTGTCTCTACCTATATAGCACGTGTCTCTTTCGGTGGAATCCAAGAATGGGCAGAAAAATTAATAGAATGTAGGAAGTGTTTGTTTCTACTATAAAAAGAATTATCGACAGATCTGTTTAAATATTACGTAGTCCAACCAGATCGGGCCTTATGCACGTGGTACGTGCATGTCACGTTCTATACACAACGTGCGCGAGACGTACGCGTGCGTCATGCGTATTTAGTGTACAAAATGCATGCCATGCGCACCATGTATCTTTTTTAGAGGTGGATCATAGATGTCAGATAAACATGCTACTATGGAACGGTAGAGAGAGAAAATCATGTCACGCTCGGTACGCACACTGTTGTATGCATATACGTTCGTTACGCGTACCAACTGTGATAGACGTCAAGAGTACGTGACGTACAGAGTCTGATCAGCGTTTCTAATGAGATTTGTAAGCAAAATAGAATGAACCACTTTGCTCTGAATCCTAAAGTGGCACTGATCATTTTGCAGTTTAACGCTAACTGACTCAAATAAACTTTCAGCAAGCAGCGTTTGTAAAACTGCTTTCGACTTGCGTTCTAAAACGTGAACCTATTTCAGCTTCCCATGTAAACATTTTTTAGTTCTAGACGCGTCTGGGAAATTTATCTTTAACAGCATTTTTCCCCCAGGTTGGATTTCATTTCCTGTTTTCCTTTTCTATGATCTATTAGAACTACCGAGATATTTACGGTTCTACACCATAGAGCGCGTTGCTTATGTGAATATCTCAGTGATTCTGATAGATCATCCAAGAACGAAAATAGGAAATGAAAGCCCACTTCTTGTTTAGATTCGTAATCTTCAGTCAATGAATTTCTTTCCTTTAAAAACAAAAAAGTGCTTGAATAAGCGCATTTTTTTCGGTCCTTATACTAATCAACATGAATTAAGCATTCTGCATCATTGGTTATTTAGGTCCCACTGAACACTTGAAAAGAATATAAGAGGACTTGATGTCGGAAAAGCTGAAAATTCTCACATCTTTCAGCATCTCCTCCCTAATGTCATCAATCGTCACTCAGGTTCAAGCTCCCAGACGGTAAGCGACAGTATCCCTTCAAATACGATGAAATACGACAGTCGTATACGTGGTGTGTTACGATGCCATGTAAACGATAAATACGATGCGATTACGACAGCCGTTTACGATCATATTGGTCTATTCAAAATATTTTCAAAACTGTTTCCACAAAAAGTAAACAACTGTTGTAAACTGTCGTATAAGTGCCGTATTTTTATCGTGTGTATTTTTCTTATTCAGCTTTTTGTATCGCACACGGTTGTTTACGATAGGCGTAATCATGGACCTGGGCATCTTTCACTACTCGCCGCTCCTAAAGTCAATGATGAATATGTGAAGGGTGTTATAGGGAAAAACTAATGGTTTCTCTTGATTTTCGAGAAAAATTTACACATAACCTCCTGACTTGTATTATACAAGTACTGATCTCAGAAGTTTCGAGTCGGAAACTCTGCCTCTAATTAGATCTTAACAAAAAGTTGGTGATCATCGGTCGGTCACTTACGCTAGCTTCTTTCGTCAGGTGCTATAGCAAAGGTTTAGTTTCTTTTTTTCTTTTATTGAAGCTTCTTATGTAGTGCTTAAGACTTTTATATTCGAAAGTTAATGATGGACTGATTTACGGAAATCAACCCATTTGTCTAGCTATCCCATGTCAAGCTTTTTTTAAAATACTGGTGGTTCAACAAAATACCGTCGGTACGGTAACTTATTAGACCGCGGTCTAAGAAAATACCGCACGGTAACCGTTTTTATCCATTCACTATTTGATTTTGCACCCATGAAGATATAAGAGAAACATAACATTCGAGAAACTTGATTTCTTCTTCAGATTAAACTTTTCTTTTAGATCATATAAACTCGTCGAAGTTTGACTTCGACTCGAGTCAAATTTCTCTTAATCGGGAGCCTGTCTGTGATTACAAGAGTACAACAATGAAAAAAGAAAGTTGAAAATTAGTTTCGAACTCCTGTTCTGCGTATTCATAATAACAAAATATCAGCCGGTACCGCTGGTTACACCGACGGTATACAGTGACATACTGGGTGGTTACTGCCGGTAATACCGAACGGTAATCGCCCGTATTTTGCCAGTATTAAGCACATGGGATTAGACAAACAGAAAGCAGCTGTGTCTCTATGTTATGAATTATAAGAAATAAGCCAATAAGATGTCCAATAACTTATAATGGCGAAACTAGTACAGATGAGAAGAAGAAAACAAAATGGAAATTTCAGAAACCAAAGTGGTTCTCAAAGTGATTTTCAAAATGGAAAACAGAGTGGAATTCATTTTTACAAAGTGGAAGACCACTTTGCTCTCACAAGGACCACCGATCGTTATAAACACGGAGTGTGACGTACACGTATAACTGCCGTATCGCCCGAACTGGGAAGAAAGTGGGAGTTAAAGCTAAAATTGCAAATGAGAAATTCGCGGTGGTCCCTAAACATAGTAAAGTAAACCTTTCCTTTAGCCAATTAGACCAATCATATTAATTTTCCAACTTGATTGATCTAATTGACCAATGTAAGATTTACTTTACTTTATCAATTTCTATCACTTGGCCTTTGACCCAATTTCTCTGTAGACATATCTATGAAACCTCAAGAAATACATATGAGAATGTGAAGTAGCCACTGATGAAAGCTTCAGTAACTATCATTAGCGATAAAACTCTTATAATATTTTTGAGAAAATCATTAGAATCAACAAAAGGAATTCTGAATGATCAGTTTACGCCAAATGAAGCACGTGAGAAAAAAGGTCTTAGAGCTTCATACTTTATATTTATCAAAAACGCTGTCAAACAAACAAACAAAAATAACACGCCATCCATCGTTGCGAGTGAATCTTGATCCTGATCTATAATTCACTTCCTGTGATACAATGTGCATGCGCACAAGGGTGCCCAAATCTAAAGTTTAAAAATCGAGAGGTTTTAGTAAAAAATCACGAGGTTTGTTTTCGAAATCAGGAGAAAAACAGGCGAGTATCGGGCAGTTTTTTCTTGGACAAGCAAAATTTTCGTCCCCACAAACGCTTGTGACTTTTTTCTACTAAGCAATTATGAATAGGTCTGTCTTACAAGCGAAGCAAAGAAAATGAGAGAAAGATAATCACATGTAGTTTATTCTACTTTTCCCCAGCTGTTCATTTAGCAATATAAACAAAACAGACACAGCAACAATTTTTTTAAGAAACCGTCAAGAAGCAAATAAAGCAGATATGGAGAACAAACTGTTTGCTACACCGTCCGTGGTATTTTTGCAACATGACTGTATTTTTCTGATGAGCGAGTTTGTTTTAACCGTTCTTGATTATTTGGCCACCCTGACGTTAAATGATGTTCTATTCTGTGCTACAAGAGATATGCTAATATTGTCCTCTGGCATTCAACTGCACGATCTACTTTACTGTAATATCAAACAAACAGTTTTATTTCCTTCTAGCTTTAATTCGACTGAGATTTTCGATCATATATCTGATTATTGAATCAAAAACCTCTCATGGGTTTTTACACAGATTTTAAAGAAATATTTGTTATATATGTACATATCACCAATGATCGTCCGGGTCATTTTTTGGTGGCATAACAGTAGGATGTGTATTTATTAAAGCTCGTTAATTTATTAAGCTTCGTTAATTTTCTTTTTATTATCTTTTAAGTCGTCGGTCCATCGTTTCGTCAGGAAGATCGACCCTCTGTAAAATTTCACGATGACTCACCTTGTTCGAAACATTTTTTTAGATACGATAGCATCTTTGATGATTGAACAGGTATTGCTTTCTAATTGTACTGTCTTTTTGGAAAAAACTAAGGCTTGATCTCCTAAATTCGGATTTCGAGATCGCGTCTCAACCTAGCCCATGACGATCTCTGACATATACATGGTTAGTTCAAATAAAAAGTACATGAATACGATATAAAATTGATGAATGTTATCAAAAACTATAACAATAAATATTAACGGCAAGAGATAAATAAACAATTTCAAATTTCATTGTTCTTTTTGTGATGATTCCAATGAAGACACAAAGTTCAACCAATACAAATTAAAAGTGAAAACATTATCGTTTTCAATATTGCATGGGAAAAACAAAGCATCCTGATTAGCTACTAACAGGTGATACGGTATATTTTTTTGTTCTGTTTTTCAGACACTGAAACAAAGTCTGAAGACACTATTCTAGTGGTAAAAGATAGAGAACGTTGCTCTACAAATTTTTAATGTCTTTTTAGATTAAAACATTATTTCCCTATTGAGAAAAATCATATACAAGAACCTACTCTAGTTTTATATCATCTATGGTGCATAAATGACGAGAAAGAAAAAAAGAAACAAATTAAGCTAAAAAAAAACGATACATCCGGAATGAAAATATAAAAAATATTAGGTTTATAGAGCAAGATTATCTATCTGTTATTGGTTTTTAAATGTCTAAAAAACAGAAAATAAAAATGTGTCATTATTATGGCATCAACAATCGTCAAAAACTACTAACGAGAAATGGTTAATAAGCGTTCGATCAATGAATGTGTGCATGCACATAGGATCACAGGAAGTGAATTATAGATGAAGATTCACTCACATCGATGGATGGTGTGTTGTTTTTGTTTGTTTGTTTGTTCGATAGCGTTTTTGATAAATATAAAGTATGGAGCTCTAAGACCTTTTTCCTCACGTGCTTCATTTGGCGTAAACTGATCATTCAGAAATCCATTCAGAAATTAAGAGTTTTATCGCTAATGACAGTTACTGGAACTTTCATCAGTGGCTACATCACACTCTCATGTGTATTTCTTGAGGTTTCATAGACATGTCTACAGAGAAATTGGATCAAAGATCAAGTGATAGAATTTTAGATAGATATGGTGTATAAAATTGTTTTCTACTGGGATAGCGATAATGCATTGTAAACTGTAGCTTATTCATGAAATGAAAGATACAAGATTATTTATTTTGCATCAGAGGTAGAATTGATCCCTGTTTGCTCAAAATCGAATCGAAAATTTTTAAAACAGAACCGGATTGAATTGATTTGTTTTTTGAAAAGCTCAATCAAGCTGGATCGAATCGAAACAGACAATCAAAAATGGGTAAAAAACATGTTACAGAAGCACAGGAATCTGCTTCCCATCAAATAAGATCGTTTCATACTGAAGTAGAGATCTATTTTTGATCAACAATAATCTAATTGTAGCGTAAACACAACATAAATCTGTGTTTGTGAAAATACTAACAGATAACAAAATATATCTATTCGTTTTGCATCAGTTACAAAGAGCTTGTTGTATTTTAAATAGGAATGTTTGAATCGAGCCCTACGGATTCAGGTTTTCTATCGGTTGTACTCTTTCATTTCTAACGGATCACATATTCATGCTGATGTGTTCGATCGATGTTTCAAATATAATTCGATTCGAAATGTCATCTCTGTTATGTATACGGAATGGAGGTAATTGATTGTATCTGAATGCATCATTGGCACAGCTAAAAGCATGGACAATTTGTATGCTATTCATGATTCTTTAAGGGTATACACATTTTATTTATGAGAGTATGCTCCTTTAACACGTTTCGACACTGCTACATACATGGTCCTTTACATTTGTAGGAAACACATCAAACTTTTCAAGAAACTATGGCGCTCGAATTGTTTTCTCTTTTCAGCGTATATATATGTTTCAATGATTTTTCGGTTTTATTATTTGATAATTTGGATTTATTTTACTAGTAATTATAGAATAAATGGTTTTTTAGGATTAAAATATTTAAAAAATGATCATGCATTTATGGAATGTGGTCGAACAATTATAATTAAAAATAATTTTTGGTTTTTGAATGAATTATTAAATATCTTAATATTCGTTCATTCTCTTAATAAAATAAATGTGTATAATAGAGAAGAACTAAATATTTATTTGAAACAAATTCCATTGTATCGTTTACGTAAGTTCTGATGTATAAAAATCAAAGGGGATTCAATTTTTCTTTATTATGTATGATCATATAAATTCACGTGCTACTATACTCTCATTCTACTTTGGACAAAAATATTCTTTTACTTTTAGATTCGATCTTAGATACGATTAATGTTCATTGTGAGATGGCATCAAAGTTTACTGACGTCAAATACGAACTTAATGAAAAAAAAATTTATGAATTGATAGATCAAGCATACATGAAAATTATTGCCAAAGAGAACATATCATATCAATTACCAAATGGAGATCCTCCTGTACATGATACAAAAATGACGCGTGAACAGATTTGACGAAAAATAAAACAGACGATGTTCTATTATAAATAAAGTAAATGATCAGGTAATGAACAGCTCTACAAAAAAATATTTTATCGACACTGGTTGTGTACGGATGTGCACCGGTGCCGAATAATTTTTTTCTGAACACCAGTGCTAGAAAGAATGTAGAAACCTCGAACCGATGTGCATCAGTACCAAAGTTTTGTTTTCAATCATCATTTTGTTTTGTCAATTTCTGTATATATTAACATCACAGTATACTTTTAATATTTCAAATATCTGTCTGACTTCATCTTTTCCTTCTCGTAAGAGAAGTGCCGAGGCAATGCCGCATGGTTTTAGCATGTCAATGTGGTACTGGTCAGTGCCGCACTCTAAGACAAAATTCAGTATAAACAATCATAATAAAAAAAAAACTAACTAAACTGATTAAATAAATTTCAGTATGGCACTTTTTTGACAGAAATATATCGGCACTTGTTGGGCACCGATGACATACCATGCGTACCGGTGCGCACTGATTTTTATCAATGTCGCATTAGATTTTTTTTTATAAGGAGTTAAATGAACAATTAATATGCATGATCGAAAAGATGTTGATTTCAAATGTTCTCACCTGCTTGTTCATAACAGTGTCATAATGATTGGTTTTGTTGATACTTGTTCAATAATCCATTGGAATAGGTTTTCAGAAAATATTCGAGATCAATTTTCACCTGTATTCTAAACAAACCTTAATAATTGAGAAAAATTTTAAAAATGAGAATAATAATTGTATGATGTTCACAACTAGCATTTTTTATGTTCCGTGTTTTAGAAATAGTTTCCGTTACGCAGAGATTATTCTTGAAAGAAAGAAAAAATTTAATTTCCAGTGGTGAAGGTTAAATGTGTTTGTGACTATCCTAATAAACATGTCGGAGAGACATAAAAATATCTAAAGAAAATCGTATATTATAGTGCAATCAATATTTAATTATTTGAAACTATTTCATCGTTTATTTTGTGATGTTGTTGAACGATCGAATAGGTTATATTATCAAAACCATCGTCGACTTTCCTTGATCTTTAGATTCCACTTTCCATGCTAATATTACATAAACGTTCATTTTCATTTTTTCCAGTAAAACCTTTTAAAAAAATTCACTAAAACTACCGCCTAAATAATAGCTCAACTGATAATTTTTGATAATTTTTACACACCACACACAGTAGAAGATGAATAGAAAAATGATATACTGACATGATATAAAATAAAAAAAAACTTTTTCATTAGAATTTTGTTAATCATTTCCTTTCGTTAAAATAATACTAAAAGTAATTTGAAATCAACTATAGGAATGGAATAGAAAAACAGTCATGATAGCTTACAAATGAAAAACTACGTCTCAACAGACGTTAATTGAAGAATGTTAGAGAAAAAGTAGCGTGTAAAATTAGATCTATCTTTACATGAAATGTTTCCACAATATTATGTGAAAAACGTTTGCTCATTAGAAAATTAAATAAAATTTTGAGTTACAGTATCCTATTTCCTTCCTCAAACAGTTCTGATCTTTTATGTTAGATATTATTTATCTGATTTTCTGCAAATTATATCCTGTCATACGCTCAGTTGATAACTGATCATAATGAACTCCTCATTTTTATACGATCAACGTTTCTGATAGGGATGGAGTTTCCTCATCCCATAAGCGAGTATTTACTAAAAACGTTTCACAATCTAGTACATTTATACTCATACTCACAGATTGATGCTTACTCATACCACTATCTGTAGTTATTTTTCTAAAAATTTTTGAATAATTTGACAACTAAAATTTTAAAAACTCTACATAACTGAACATTTTCTGAAATGGAAATAGTATCTTCTTTCGACTAGCACCCATCTTCAGAAAAAAAGCAAGTACATTTGTCTAAATTGTATTTATATATGTATTTGAAATAATAATAATAATAATAATTAGAATATAAGATGAGATAGACGAGAGAGAAAAGAGAAATAGAACAAAAAAAAAAAAGAAAAAAAAATGTCGCGAACATCAACAATGATTTTAGTATTTTTTTCATTACAAAGAGAACAGATTCATTAAACAAACAAACGTAGCGAGAATGAGAAAAAAAAGAGAGAGAAAAAAGTTGTTATATTTATATATGTTTTAAAACGACTAGAACAACTGCTTTCGCTTGAAAACAATAAACAACAAAAAGAAATGATGCTAAGTGGGTAAATGTTCTTAGTTAATGTTGAACTATGTTCACATTGGCAATAGAGGGAGACAAGCGAAAGACACGTATGGGGAAAACACAGAAACCCGCATTAGAAAAACATTAGAGAAGACATCCATGAACCACCATCACTGTTGAGAAGAACAACAATAACTAGAATTAAGAAACACGTACAAAAAAAGTGTATATGTTTGTAAGAAAAAATGCAGTAGAAATACAGCAAAGATATAAAAGAAAAGAGAAAAGAGACGGCGCGGTTCAAAAATCCATTCTCAAAATAAGAAACAATAACATAAATACACTCACACGATTGGTATTCAAGTGAGTGTTGCTCTTGACGCGAGACGATATAACTAACGAGATGACATATATAGCAAAGAAAAACTTCGATTGTATGACGAAATCAATAACCTATGTAATAATTGTAAGAGAAATATAAGACTACATAAATTGTTGTTGATATATAATAATAAATAAATATTACGTTTATGTGTTGTTGTATAAAACGTCATCTTCAATCTTGGTTAAAAATGTAGGGGATGGAAAAAAAGAATAAAGCTAACTTCGTCAGTTTTGTTATTGGCTGCACAAAACGTAAAACAACAAACAAACAAACAAACAAACACACATAAATCTTATTTATCAAATAAGAAAACATACACGCGCGTATTGCTTTGAAGGAGAAAAGATTCCATTATATGTAGAAGTCTATTACAAAAAGAAAATACACACGCACAGAATAAATTTACATTGTAAATCAGATCATCACTTTTATTGCTCATCGAATAGGCCAGAGGATTGACTATGTTGTTATTTAGACTAAGACAGCAATGGAACATGACAAGCTCAAGTGTCACCGTTCATTTACAATGTAAATAGATTCAATGAGAATCGCAATTTTAATTGTTTTACTCACGATTCGTTTCTGTTTTTTTTTTCTCACATACGTAAAAATACAAAAACAGACATACAAAATAGAGAGAGAAAGAGCGAGAATACGACATAAATTACACGTAATATTAAAAAGAGCGAGAAGAAATAAACACTTGGTTTGTTTTTTGTCTAAATCTTGTTTGTGTTGCAAGGATTGAGCTCATACTCTAATTTAATTAAGTGTGTCTGTGTGTAATTATACATATATATACGTATGTATATGAGTTTGTGTCGACTTCAATAATAAGAGAAAAAAATACGAAAACGTACGAATACGTTTCTTTGGCATATTAATAATTAGTTGTGCGTGTAAATGTCAAATAGCATCATCATTAGCGTACATTTAATTCCAGATCCTTAAGAAACTGTCCCATGATCCAGTGGCTACTGCCATACCATCTTCTGTTACGCCTAGACAACTAACTCGATTGTCATGACCAGCCAATACACCTACAAAGAACAAAGAGGGAAAAAAATCAAATTAAATTAAATATTATAAAAGAGATCTTAAACAAATATGAATTATTTTATTATTTAGATATGAATTTATTGACAAATTTGATTTTAGTATAATTTCAAACTTACCTGCACGTTCAAGACGTAATGTGTCCCATACGTTACAATTAAAATCATCATAACCAGCTAATAATAATCTTCCAGATTTTGAGAATGCCACTGATGTTATACCACATATAATGTTATCATGTGAATACATGCCTATTTCTTGATCAGCTCTTATATCAAATAAACGACAAGTGGCATCATCACTTCCTGTTGCAAAAGCACTACCATTCGGAAAAAACTAGAAAAACAAAATGATGAGAGAAAATAAGTCAGATAATTTGTACATATTGAAAGAAAAAAAATCTTTAGTTGCATACTGTAACGGCATTAATATCGGATTCATGTCCAGGAAATGTTTGTTTACACATGCCTTCACGTATATCCCAAAGCTAAATAAACATAGTAAACAAAAAAACATTCAAATCTTTTTAGAAAAAAAGTTACACGATTGAGACGGCATACCTTCGCCGATGCATCACAAGCACCGGATACAAATGTTTTCATATCTGGAGATAATGATAATGACATAACATCACCTGTATGTCCTTGGAAACTTGTTGTTTGTTGACCGGTTTCAATATCCCATAGTGAACTAAAAATATAAACTAGTTGCATTTTATCTTAGTCTAAATGGTGTATGTTATACATTACCATGTCATATCTCCCGAACTTGTAACAATTTGTGAATCATCAAGAAAGCGGCAACATGATAAATAACCCGTATGTCCTGGTAATTCTCTACTAACACGTACATTTCCTTCACGAGTTTTTAAACTATAAATTGAACATATATTATCTAAACCACCACACGCAACAAAATTGCCTGATGGCGCATAGGCACATGTCATCACCCAGGATGAACGAAGTGGTATTGCATGAACCTATAAAAAAAAAAAAAAGAATCATGTAATACATAATAGATACGAGTAAAAGAAATCACAATACCTTATTGGTTGTGTAAGAATCCCAAACAATCAATTTTCCATCTTGAGATGCAGATACTAGATTTCTAGAAGAACAACTGAAATTTGAGAAATAAACGATAGTGTAACCGTTAGTGAAAAAAACTGCGGATGAAAATAATAAAATAAAGCAAAACTGAAAGTAATTCAAAATACAAATCTAACCGTTTATTTAGTTTTAAATAGTACGATATGAATCTTATGAAATATTGGGAATTTTGTTTTTCATTTTATTTTTTTTAAGATTTTATACTATACCTCGCATCGGAGCCCCAATGCATGGCATAAATTTTGGCTAAATGTCCTCGTAATGTTCGACGTGTACGCATTTGAATTCGTCCAATTTGATCAACATTTTGTGCTACTTGTAATAATGTAGCATCACATGCTGCTTTACGAGCATCCTAAAAATAACAATGTAAGAATAAAAGTCAATTGAATATAAAATGATTAATAAAAAAACTTACTCGAATTTGATTTTTGAGCGATTCAGCTTCTTGACGAAGACTTTCAATTTCAGTCATTATGATGATGTAACACTTTTTTCACGTCTAAATAAGGACGAAATTATTGGAAAAGGGTAATTAAAATATATCAAACTCAGTTTTCAGTTATCCGTTTTCATTCTTCTTTTTGTTCAAAAACATACTCATTAAAAAGAATAATAGTTTTAGTTAGCAGCACGTTCCCACGAATTATTGAACATCCCAGCAATCACTCTGTATAGACAGGAAACAGTTTAAAATAACTCAACAAATTTGTAAGAAAAAATAATTGAAAGAGTTAGTTCATTTAAACCAGTTTCGTTCATAATTTCATTTTTTCAAAATATTATTGTCAATACACAATTCTTATAGTCGATTTTATTACACATAGCCAAGACTCTAATGAAATCTACACAAGTTATATTATTATGTGTAACAAATTATTTGGCAAGCTCAATAAATAGAGGATTACTTTCTAACGTCTGCCAAAAGTTCAAGTCTGTCAGTGTGTTATCATTAACAGATAGTACTGCTACAGTGTATATACAGGAAAATATTCTTTTCCATAATATGACCGCGTTCGTCATTTTCTTTTGTAAGTGTGTCTGGTATGGTTGACTATATTCATATGGCATTTCTCAAACACTGAATCATCTTCATTTTTTGGTTTCTCTCTATCTCTCTCTCTCTCTCTCTCTCTCTCTGTTTCTTGATGTACTATTTCTTTGACTTGCTCACTTGGTAATAAATATATTCTTTTTTATTTTATACGTGAGATGCGTGTATGTATGTGCTATTTCCTCTGGTTTCTTTCTTTTTTCTTTTTTTATTCTTCCAGACATGTTATTATTACAACAACTTAATGCCTATTTGTTTTATTAGAATAATAATAATAATAATAATGATAATAATAATAATAGTAAATGATGATGACTCGGTGTTTGACTATAACAGAGATTTTTCATGTTCAAGTTAAATGTCACCACCTTCAAAATGTTTCACATTATCTGTCGATTATTATCAAGAAAAAAAGGTTAACTAACACCACACACCTCATATCAATGTTTGCTCATGTCTATATAAAACATTCGAGGGTCACTCAGAAATGCTAAATAAAATTTTACAAAGTTGTCATGTCATCAACAAAGAAGATAAAAGACAAAAAAAATTCCACTATATCCTTGTTATCTGTCATCAAAAAATTCTAATAGAATACCATTTTCTCAAATAAATATTCAATTTTTGTTCTCTATACTCTGTATACAAGTAATAAGGATTATGTTGATCTCTCGCATACGTATAAGATGTATATGATTCATGACTAAAACTAATTAGAGTATTTATATTTGTGCACACGATGTTTCCAAAGATTAACAAACGTAAAGTGATGTACTTAATTCGAGATCTAAAATAAGTAAAAATGAATTTTGTTCTTACTCTTTTTTTTTTTTTTATTATTTTTTCTAAACAAAAACGTATAAATAAATAACCTATATGAATAATAATTTTAATCTAATGGACCAGTTCATTAACAATAGACAAACCGATACATCATCATTCAAAAAAATATGTTAGTATTCATATTGGAAAAAGAATTCTAATAATAATAATAATAAAAATTCAGCTTATTCGTCGTTTGTTTAATGAGTACATTCAATTGATTTTTTAATGTTTTTAGTTAGTTATATTCACTTGTGAAAATATGTAGTCTTCTAAAAATAATACAGTATAGATATAGATTGACTGCTGTGTGCATACGCACAAACAAAATTCTTCTTCACTTTAAAAAACAAAAAAAAACAAAAAAAACTTTTTCTAAACTCGTTTCTTTTTCAAAAAAAAAAAATATAAAACCAAAAGTTTATGTGTGCCTAATATCGACGCGTTACAAGATCTTCATTGTGCCTATGTATATGTCTATCTATGTTCTGATAATAAATAAAAAAAAAACCGAGAAGAAAAAGTTGTTCTAATGTCGGTTTTTCTTCTTCTTCTTCTTCGCTTGTTGAAAACAGGAAAAAAAAAATGCTGCTGCTACTGCTGCTGATGTTCGTGGTGGTACTGACGAACGAAGAAAAATCTCTCTGCTTAGAGAATATATTTTGTACGTGTATATGTGTGTGTGTGTGTATGTGTGTGTTGATAATTTTTTGTTCTTTCTCTTCTATTGAAAGAAAAAAAAAGAAGTGTTTTAAATGAATGAAATACATTTGCGCGCATTATGTTCGCTCATTATTGTTTTTTTTTTTTTTTTTCTAGACAAATAATACTAGTAGTTCTTCTTCGTCAATTTATACGACTGGTAACATCAGTAGCAGCATCAGAAAGAAAACTTTGGAATGTTGGATCAAAGAAAAAAAAAAATCATATTAAATTCGCCAGTTTCTTTTTTTTTTAAAGGAAAACGAAAGAACGAGCGAATAGAGAGGGTTTTAAATGACTGACTGATAATAACGCTAAAAACTAGCAGAGAACAGGAAAAAAATGGAATAGAATATCTAGTTCGATGAAATAAGAAAAAAAAACAACTGGAGACGGGAAGTAATTACTTCTATACTACTAGCGTGTTTTCGACAAAAGAAGGAAAAGAAAAATCCGAGCTCGAACAACATATCTATAGGAGAAGAAAAAAAAATTCTGTTCTAAAACAAAAAATGATATATCTCTGATGGTGCGTGTTAAGTGGCATTGCACTAATATTAATCCAAAAAATAAAGTAGAAAGAAATAGAATATGACAGTAAAACAGATAAACCACTTGATAACTCTAAACTGGAAATATATTGCGAGATAAAACTGATTTTCTAAGGTGAATTAAATATTTTAAATTAAATAAATAGTTCTAATAATTCTCTAAACAAGAAAATCTACTACAGTATTACAGTTGAATATAATATTAACTGATTTCTCTTGTATTTATAAACATTTTAAAATATTGTTTACTATTTCAGACAAGAGTTAAGCATATTCTCGAACGTTAGAAGAGAGAATGAACAGAACGTGTTCACAATGTTATAATACGTACAAAAATCCATCGTGCATAAAAAACGATAAAAAAACAAAAATGTTCTGTAAAGATTCCTATAAGTCGAAAATCTTCATATCTCATGATGAATATACTCCTCTTATCTCTATCTAGAAACTTTTATTTTTTCTTGCAGTACTAATTTTATAGACGTTTTTTCCTCGGCTCCTAATTGTTGTGTAAAAGAAAAGCCAGAAAACTGTGATTATTTATAGAAGAGGAAGAAAGAAAAAAAAAACAACAACTTCGACTTTTATTTGCATTTACAAAAGACCTTCCTGTCACTCACAATAGATAAGGTGCAAAAAAGGTGAGAAAAAAAAATACGAGAGAATAAAAGTTCAATAATAACAACAGAAATAGATGGTACGCGTTCAGCATCTAATCTTATGAAAACATACATTCTCATTTTTTATTACAATTTAAATCACGAATAGCAGCAAAAAAAATACCGAGGGAAAAAGCAACAACATATAACGAATGATACGTCAGGAAGATGAAAAAGAATATTAGAAGGAGAGAAAGAACAAAACAAAATGCCATATAGAATAACACTATCAATAACCTCTTTTTACAAACACCAAAACTTTTTTTTACGATTAAAATTCAATTATATAACAGACATACACATCAACAAAAGACGATCTTGGTGAAAAACAAAAACAAAATATTAAAGTTTGATGTTCAACGTGACCAGCCGCCTTAAAATATTCATGGCTGATTTTTGTAGCGTTTGTGAATACAGTTCTCGCTTCCTTCTAGCAATTCAAGTAAAGTCGAACAGTGCTAAAAGCATAAAAGCGCACACTTTTTCTTCAATTTTTCTATGAGTTGATCTGTGAAAAAACACCTAAATACGTGGATATTTTATTAAAATACGGCAGCTGAAGGGAAAAGATAAAAAAATAGCATGCGATTGTTTGATGGCAAGTCCACTATGTTAACATGATGCAACTAGGTTTTTTTAGACGGTTTTTTCGTGTGCTTGTCTTTTTTTTTGTGAAAAACTGAGAATGTCTTTAACATTAATAATGTGATATTGTGTGCACAGCATAAAAACTAAAAAAAGAAACCATATCTCTTTTATCCGCTGCATCGTCAATCAACATCATCATCACACAATAATAGAAGAAAAAGAAACTCTTTCTCATTATAAAGTAGGATTTTCTCTTCTTTTCCCACATCATTCCATATATTAAAAAACAAACTTCGGGAAGAAGACAGAACGATTCTACTCCTCTTTTTTTAAAAGCTCATATACCATATCGGAAAAGGCAGAAGGAAAAAAGCCGTTGAGCTTAAAGAAAAAGAAAAAAGTTAGTTTAGTATATATATGTATATATATATATATGTGAAACATAATCAACTATAAACTGAGTAAAGAAGAATCAGAAAAAAAAGTGACCATTGTTTTAAAGAGCAAAACTGACTTAAATAGTAGAATAGGGAACAAGAAAAATGAACAACTGAATGATAAAAATACTAACAGTTGTTCAATTTTGAATACGGCAATAATATATTCAAATGCATACATTTATAACATGAGATTTTTACAACAACACAAATATCACTTGCAATTTTTCAATGGTGAACAAATTTCTTTTCACTAATAATAGAAGAAAAGGTCTTATTTTCTAAGCCTGTGTGTTTATGTAACGTTATTTCTAACGAAACGTGAATGCCAAAAAGTGTGTAAAAAGCATGGCAGGAAGCTAAAGTTTAGTCAAATCATATTATAGATATTTCGATTACGCTCGAGAAAAAAAATTTGGCCGATAAGTTTTCCAACTAGATGTCGAAATCTCGTTCTACAAAACAGACTAGTAACAAGAGATGGAAGGATTAACAATCAGGTTTTATTTATAACTCAACCATAAAAAAGTGAAAATACAAATAGAAATATAACCGTACTACTGGCAGAATTTTTTTTATTGCCATTGAGAATTTCTATCGTTCTGTGTCGTCGCCACTGATCAAAGATATTTTTGTGCGGAAAATTGACTATACTTTGAAAAAACATCGAAGTAACCCGTTTCCAGATCGGAGCAAAAAATTTAGGGTACTAGTATAGTAATCCACCTCATCGGAACGCACCACAAAAATGCTTCATCTCCTACAAAATAAATATTGAAATACATCATGAAATTTCTGAAAAACTAGTGTAATCTTCATCCGACTCTACTTTAACGAATTTCAGATTCGGATTCAGAAAAGACATCATAAACCAGTCAAATAAACCTTAATAATTTAAATCGCTATTTTTCAAAAAGTGTAAATTAAAGTCATATATGTGAACGTATAACTTTAACTTATACTATTGCATCTAAACGCTTATTTTCCTACTATAATTATTCACAGATTAAATTTGGACAGAAATCGATAAAAACACAAATATCATAACAAAAGGGAAAAAATTGAAACTATGCTCAACTATATGAACCCAAAAACTATATCCATTCAAAATTCAATAGCTTATGATATTATTTTACGATAAAACACAGTACACTATGAAACTGAGATTAGTCGCAACAAAACTTCGACTTAAGTATTGACTAACTCATATTTTTGATAGTTGTTAACTTTTCGGTACCCAAAAGGACCATTATCTTCAATAAATAGCTTCCTTTCTGGGAAAAATGAGGAAGAAAGAAGTTACTTTCCAATTCTAAAGTTGTAGTATTCTATAAACATTTACACAATAATCTTCAAAATAAGCCTATTTAGTTGTGGTAATATTTACAATTATAGCATGGAAATCATCCTGATGGCATATAACAGTTCAATCATGCAAAAAGTTGCCCAAAACAATTATTTCAGAATTATCTTGTTTCTCGCACATAACACAGTATTCAACTTACCGATTTAATGTCTGGTCTTTGTAAGGTAGTTCTTGAGTAATATGCAAAAATAGAATCAAAATAAACTGGATATATCAAACTAAATGAACAATAACTAACAAAAATAACACTGGCGTTCTAATAGTAAACAAAACATGCCTCAAACCGTAGTAGAAGAAGAAAATAAACAGGCAGTCAAATAAACACGAAAAAGGACAATCAGAGTTACAAATGTCGTAAGAAATTTGACAATACTACTCTCAGATTAAGCTTGCAACTCTTGTTTCATGAGAAAATAAATAAATAAACTAACGATAAATCATGTATCAACATTTTTCCAAAAATATGTGCATAAATGCTTACAAATAATGCAGGGCTTGATAGTGGCCTTTAAATTAATCTGATGAACTGTTATTTGCTTCGTGCTCTTCTGCAACATTAATCTTTCTCCAACAAGCAACCAAACAGATGGAGGACGGTTGCTGTGAGACGTGTTAAACCGAGTGCGGAACATGAAGGTGAACTGACGAATCATAATAAAGACAAATGTAGACAAATTTGTTCAAATGTTCATTTTATGAAATCTCGTTATGTGTAAGTAACCTGTACCTTTAATTAATAAGTTAGTCGGAGCTGAAAATAGTGAGTGATAGAGAACTTTTCAGCTGACAATGCGTTTTTTATTTTTGTCGATTTTCTGTAATGTTAAAGGGTAAATCCATATGAAACATACCAGCATTACATCGACTTTCGGTGCAAACCGCTAGAATAACCTCATTTTGTAGAGCCCGTTGAGCTGCGTCTGTCTGCGCAAATCCCCTTTCCGAGAGTGATACGTGTAAAAAGTTATAAGGACTTTACTGTTCCACCAGAAAAGTGGAATTTCCTTGTTTTCCCAGCGGATTTTGCCGAACTTGTAACGGGAATGAATATCATATTTAGAGGACCTATTTCTGTATACCTACCTAACCTAACCTATAGGTTAGGTTAGATTTAGGTTACAATTTCTATAGATTAGGTTAGGGTTAGGTTTAAGTTATGAAATTTTTTATAGGTTAGGTTGTAGATTACACCATTGGTAACCTAGTTCTAACCTAAACGAAAAAAACCGATTTTGAATGACCACATTAAAACAATCGACACTTTGAGTAATAGTAGAGTAGTCCTAATGGAATTTTTTCGATTGAGGATGAAGTTCAGACTGAGGTTCTCTACTTTAAACTGAAAAATAGTACAATGAAAAAAGGAAGTACAGAGAAAAAACTTCCGTTTGCTAAAAGTAGATGGCAAATACATAATAATAACAGAACCTTCCTAGCATCGAGAGCCTAAAGTAGAATTCTGGTCTACTCTTAAGAGGGTCTTCCTATTCAGAAAGCTATTTTCCAAAGATTGCATTAAAAGACTCAACCGATTCATTTCTATATTCATGTAAAATGTGATTTATTTTGTATAAGCTTACCTTTCAGACGGTGTTGAGATAAAATACAATAACGATATGGAAGAAAGCTGAAGTTTAGGCTTCTGAAATCAGGTTTTGGGAAAAAATTGCAAAAGGTTGTAATAGGTTAACCTGGGTTAGGTTACGAAAAACAATAGGTTAGGTTTAGGTTGTGAAAATTTTTATAGGTTAGGCTATAGGTTGTCAAAAAGTAGTAACCTGCAGGGCTCTAATGGGAATCACGGATGTATGCCTACGGTTGCTCATTCTATATAGAAATTTTTACCGTTTTCGACATATAAGAGATATATATTACAATGGAAAAGTCACAAACCTTATTCAAACATTTCTTTTACTTTATACATAAAAGTAATATAACCAGTAATGTCCGATAAGGGGAGAGGGATCCCTCCTGCTTTCTGAAAAAATTTACTCCGAAATCAGGATTTCTTACTCCGAAAATTAGGTCTTTGACTTACGTGTTATATTATACAACATCTAAACATCAGATTAAAATACATATAGACAAAGAAACAAAAAGTTAAGACTGTTTATTGCTTGACTGACGAGGGAAAGCCGGTTGGGCTAATATTTTCTTTGTAGATAAAAGAAGAAATTTTTGAATAAGGTTTGTGACTTCTCCATTGTAATATACCTTGTATATGTCTAAAACGGTAAAATTTCTATATAAAATGAGCAACCCTAGGCATACATCCGTGATTCACATCTCAACAAAGCAGAAATAGATTTCTCTAAATATGACAGTCGAAGTCAGCATCAAAACTAAGCTGTACAAGATAGAGATGTGCAAGGTAACAACTATTTACGGAACCCTTGCCCTACCCTGTGAAAAGTTTTTGAGCTCTGGCCCTACCCTACCCTACCCTTTATATTGCCAATTGCACCAAAAATGGGTGTCTTGCATCCGATAAAATAAAGAGTTAAATAACTGTCGCTAGTGACGGATCTCAATGTTTTACCGACGATATATCTTTTTTAGACTAAGTCCTAGCCCTACTCTACCCTGTGACTTCGTAGTTCTGATCCTACCCTGTGACTTTGAAGCTTGCAGGGTAGGGTAGGATGGGGTAAGGGCGCCCTGTACATCTCTAGTACAAGATTATCTTCATCAGTTTGGTGTGTACAATACAGAGGAAATACCTCAAATATCGGTAATAAATAAATCGGTAACATTTTTCAAGGTTTTCATTTTATTTTTAGATTGGTCGATAGTCAATGACAATAGTCATCCTAGGACGTTTTATGACGGACAGTAAGGCAATATTCAAGTCAAAGTTCATATACTTCGACGAGTCTGTGAGAGAAAAGTTATACATCTTTTAATTTTTTGTCATTCTTATATACTCCTCTAACCATCAAAACAAAAACGTGAATAACTATGAAACAGTGTACTGAGGGATATTCTTCTCACCGAAATATGGAGAATACCGCAGGTATACCGAGTGGTTTCATATTATATCGCGGTGACGGACAATATTTTTGAGAACTGCGGTTTACCGGCGATATTAAATAAAAATGTTCTACATGGGATAGTACGCTGTACGGCAGAGAAACTAAAATGTTGCAGGCTAAACAACTTCTGTTGACATTACTAATTAAGAAATTCTTCTGAATTGATTGTTCGGTCTGTATATGTAAAAAATGGATTAAAATCGACATGATTGTTGAAATTTTATTTTATTCATCATTTTGGCTTCAGACCAAACTATTTAAGCATTGACAAAGAAAATTTCTCATAATTACATCGTTGAAGATTTTAATGATCACAGGATGGATGAACCAAAAAGTAATGAACGACACACATCTGATGTTGACCAATGTTCAGGTGATCACGAAATAAAACAAAATCAAAATACACATGATGTTAAGTATAGTCAACGAGAAATAACAGCTACTGTTGGTTCTGAATTGTCTATTCGAAAACAAAAGCGGGAAGTCGACAAAAATTTAAGTGAATTTCAGACGCCAAAATATGCTCCGCAAGGTAGCTATCCCACATTAGTTCAACTAGTCAAAAAAGCATTACCAGAAAGAACAGCATGTCGATTTGGTAAACTACGTCCAAGCAAAGTAGCGATATACAAATTTATATTCTGATGAGTTTAGGTTGTAAAGGTAATCGATGTAAATATGAGAGTTCAGATTTTTGGAGGCCGGAACAAATGGCTATTAAAGGAATATATTCGCATTGGTATGTTTTTAACCTAAAAATACTTGCATATATTTGTGACTAAACTATTATTTCAGGATTACTAATAAGATCCTGGCATGTTCACGACCAACTACACGTCATACTGATTTACGTGATCTTTTTTTACAGTATGAATATAACTACGATTACACTCATGTATAATGTTAGTCAAGCGGTTCTTGTTTCCTAGGGCTGGAATTCGATCAATTTTCAACTTGGAAGCACCTGATGAGCATATATTTTGTTAGTTAAATCAAATTCTCTCAATTAACTAATCTAATGAATGTCTTCTTTGACTAGGTGGTCATGGTAATCATCAAAGTGGCTTTTCATATGATCCAAGTTCATTTATGGAAGTTAATAGTAAGCTACAGTCATTTTTTCACTATTTCTAACTCAGCCGATACATGACTATTTTGCAGTATCTATTTACAACTTTGCAATGGAAGATTACGGAACAGTAAAAACTGCAACAATCTTGGATATCATGAGCGTGATGAGTTTTGCCATAACGGAGGGCAAGGTAAGTTTATCGAGATATGCGATCATTTTTGAATGTTGAATGATGAATTTGTTTAAAAGCTATTATTACTACCAGGTTTATATATGAATTTTGACAATTAAAACTGTCGTATTGAGATAACTCTTCTGTTTCTTGTCTGCAAGTACACACAATTTTTACATGTTGTATGTTTTTAGATTGCTGTCCACTGTCACGCTGGATTAGGGAGAACAGGATTTATTATTAGTTGTTATTTGGTGTATGAATATCATAAGACTGCTCACGAAGCAATTCATTATGTAAGAGCAAAACGCCCCGGTAGTGTTCAGATGTCAAAACAAATAGAAGGTAAACATTTGTTACACATCGTCCAGATAACTCTAAAATATATTTTAACTCATTTCTAGCTGTTGAAGAGTTTGAACGATTTATAATACCAAAACGACGTGTATTTACAGAATGGTAAAATATTAGTATAAATACTAAAACTGAACGCTTTATTTTATATGAATTTTTTAGTGCTGATGTCACAGAAACATTGCCATTAGAAGTTCATATAAAAAATCAACAAACATTTCTTCATGGACGTGATGTGACGATATTTCGTTATATCCCGAGGGTATCATAACGTTTTTTTAAACCTATCGTGCTAGAAATAATGCAAATAATTTGTTGTAGATTCTTTTTGCTTGTTGTGCACGTCTTGTGGAACTATGCACAAATTGTATAATCGATACAGTTTTAGTAACAATAAATCGTCGTAAAGGTAGTAAACCATGCGATGTTAGAAAAAATCTTAAAAATTTAACGGAAGCAGAAAAAAACATGTGGTCAAATTTTGCACCAGTGGTTTTACATGATCGAGAACAATTATTAAATTCTAATTCTGCACAAGAAGTCATTAATGGAATTATTTTATCAATAGTCGAACATCTTTTAACGTCTGATCAAAAACAAAAAATTCAAAATTTGAAAGTATGTAACTAAAGAGTATGAAGCGTTGAAATAGATTTTTTTATTATAAAAAATTTTAGCATAAAATGAACAGTAACAATAATGGAATCGATGAAATATTTGAAGAAACTGATCCAACTGTTATTGGAGCTATTATGTGGTCTTGGCTACGTTCGTTAAAGGTAAATAGCTTAAAAAATAGCAAAGAATGATTAAAATATGATTATTGTCAAATTTGAGGAACCAATTTTAACAAAAGCAGATTTCCGAATTTTTACCAAAGAACAGAACAATTTATTTCAAATTTTAGAAAAACTGACAAAGGTAAAAAAAATTTTCTTTCCATAAAGATATTATTCATTTCTTATTTAAAGATTCAGTGTGGCGTTATTGAACTACTAGCAAAAATGTATGCTTATATACGCTCATTTGCCAGTGAGAAAGAAGGCATTCTGTTATTGTTTGTTATCGTTCATATTCTTACACAAAGTCCATTGCCAAACGATCCCATATTGCATAACTTGACAACAAATGAAAAATTATATGATTATTTAATATCAGAACAAATGGATCATAAAAATCAGCAATCAGTTCTTGACTCTATCGTTTATAGTGCAGTTTTAAGTGTTGATCAACTACAACAAATAAGCGCATTTTTTCAAAAAACAACTGATCAATTTGAACCTATACCGGAAAATACGATTTAAAAAACTAATAAACAAGTCTTTATCTTTGTTTTTTAAGATCAGATATGTAATGTTATGTTATGACGAAGTAGAATCTCCATTTGAACATCTACTGTTATATCCCGGTTAAATAACAGTGACTTTTCTTCCGTTTTTCAAGTAAAATTTTATGATTCTTTTATTTTTTTCGACAATATTTGTGGTGATATATTTGAACTATTTTTATATCTTGATGTTATTTTCAAAACGAATATTTTTGCTATTATGAGCCTTATTTCGCACAGAAGTGAATTGTAGTCATTTTTTTGATATTATTATAAATTTGTTAAGAGACTGTTTGATAATAAGTCTCAAAGCATTTTATTAGAACTAACATAGGACTAACTGATTTAAATAAGAAACTAAGTATCTAATGGTTGCCCTTATTGTGCAGAAAATAACAGGACGTTATATTTTGTGTGTACAGAATACATGACCTTATTTTCTTTCTATGCAGTTTTCATTTTTCGATCATGATAGGCTGTCCTTCATTGCTACACAAAATGCTTAATTCATATTTCTTAGGGACTACAAAAAAAAATAATTCATTGTAATGTACAAAGTTCATAACAGAGAAAATTAGAAGAGCTGGATTATAACAATAATCTTACTTTAAGTTCAAACAAAGCGATAAAATAATTACAAAATCTATCTGTATAAGCAACATAAATGACTAGGAAAACAAGAATCGTTTCAAGACTTTTAGATACATACAACTTTTATACGTATCATTGATGAGTGAGGAAATTAAATGACTAATGGCATATGTTATCTTCAACTTTTTACGTAATTAATCTCATTTTCTCATTAATATTTGTTTAGAAAGTATATCTCTGTTACGCGAGAGAAAAATAATACTCTCATACACGAAAAAACTTTCACAACTGTGTGTCATTAGTATTTTGACAAGAAATCTCATATATGAATACAACGTCTTTCAACTTTTTACATGATTATGTGACTGTGAATGTTCTTCGATTAATAATATATTTAATTGGTCTTATTTTTCAATGGTAATGCTAGATTTTTATTTTTATATTCGATTAACGCATTATGAAGCCTGTTGTACAATATCGAATTTAACAATGGATAGAACTCATGCTCTAGTATTTATTTTTGAAAAATCTTGGCTACATCTATTATTGTTCTCAAGATAACAGAATTTTGCCTGTCAAAAAACAGAAACCTTCAAATAACATCTATTATTAAAATAAAGATATCGTTTGAAATCCATTTGAATACCTAAATATGTTGCGTCTTCTTACTCTATAAATTTTAGTTAAATGTATGAGATTCATTGAGCATTCTGATGGCATCGGTCGTATTTCTCATGAATAGCTAGCTCCTAAATTGCATCGAGACTAGTGCCATGAGAAGTTTGAGTGTTGACATGACGCACGAATTCAGATTTTAGTTTTTTAAGTATACCTCAAAATGAATAAAAATTATCATGCAATTCGAAGGACGATCTTGCAAGTCTTGTATTTAATTAAGAATTTAAAATACTTAAAAATATATATTCTATGTTTTACTTCTACAATCTAAAGAAAAAACATTTATTTGAGAACTAAAAAGAGTTTTAAGGATTTATCCCGACAGGAAACGTATTTTTTGATTTTGAAGAAAGCATATTGTAAAAAAACAATTAGGACTAGGAGAACTACAAAGATTTTTTCTTCAAAATTAAAAAAGGTGTTTCCTGTCGGAATAAATCCTTAAACTCCTAGGACGTTGAAAGCGATGTAATTTATTGTCTATTAGAATGTCTATTAATTAACAGTCCGCAAAATGTGTCTTAAATGACATATTTTAGCTAGTTAACACCATTTTTTGACCATTTCTCGGCATTATAACTGAGAACATATTAACGCCTAAAAGTAGCATTTTTTAACAGTCCAGAAATAGGCTGAAAACAGGTATTTAATAATAACCGTTTAATGGCCATTTTTGTGTAATTATTGGCTATTTATGGCCAAGGATTCGACTGTTGATCATGGCTAATTTCTTTCTGCTACTACCATGAAATAAATAGCTTTTCAAATTTTTGAATATTTTCAATTGCCTGGTATGATCGGTGTCATCTTTAGAGCCAGTAGCTACTTCCTCAACACAAGTTTCGATGACTTATATAGTCGAAGAAGAACAATCTACGTTTTCTATGAGAAAATAACGTGAGATATATAGCAGTGAGATCAGTAAAACAAAAGGGTGAATTAAACGGTAAATGTAAATGACTGGTAAATGGTAAATGAAGGACAATGACTGGTGCCTATTAACTGACCATTTTTTCACAATCAAAAGCCTGTTGAAACCCTGTTGTTAGCCATTTCGTTAAGAGGCCATTTATGTCGTATTAAATGTCAGCTACTTTTGACCTGGACTCCTTTTAATTCTAGGAAAAACAATTTCTCAAGTATATAAGGCTGAAAATGAGACAGATTCTGAGAGTGCACAGTTCAGGCTACACGTTAAACCAAACATATCACCGGATCGAAAAATTTGAAAAGCTTGTTCGGTCAAAACCGATTGCAGATTCGTCTTCTCCATGGTTGATTACGTGGTACGCGATAATTTCTGGATCGGAGTACTTTAGAAAAAATTTTCGACATTGTTTTGCCTTTGGTCCCATACGGTAACATTTGGAAAAATTTTTGAGCAAAACCATGGGAAAAAATTTTTCTAAAGTACCTCGATCCAAAAGTTATTGCGTAACACATAATCAACCATGGAGAAGACGAATCTGCAATCGGTTTCGACCGAACAAGCTTTTGAAATTTTTCGATTCGGTGATATGAAATTGACTTCTAAGGAACGCACACATACTCTAAGTACTCAACGACTAAAAGGCTTCAGCAAAGTATTCAAATAAGTCTTGATGAAATTTTTTCAATTGTTTTCTACAACTACTCGACGAGTTTACTTACTCTTGGCCTATTTTAGTGAGTACTCAGGAATTTAGAAAAAAAAGTTTATATGAATACTCACACACTTTACTATAGTCGTTTAGTTCCGCATATTTCTTTATTATATAAACAAAACAAAATTATAACAAATATTTAAAGTTTTTATTATTAAAAGATAAACGAATCTCTTGATATGTACGAAATCAAATTATTTCCATAAAAGAAGTACAATAGTGATCATACAGTCGATTCCACGATATTCTGAATGAAAAATAGGCCTGAATGCTTAAAATACTAACTAAACGGTTAGTGCTAAAAGGCTCTTGTCTGAGTACTCAAAAACCTGACTTTTCAGATAAAAGTGTTTATTTTCTGTTTAGACACATTTTTAATGAAAATAAATATCATATCCAGAACCCTTCTCTTAAGTTGCGTCGATTCATGAACAGAGAAATAATTTTCTTATAAAAAAATTTTTCCTTGAAAATGCTCGACTCAGCCAAAATTGACCAACACAAATAAAAAAGTTATCTTTTCAAATTGATTCCTTTTAATTTATATTAACTCGATATTTTACCACGTAAGAAGTGAATTGAAAATAAAATCAAGTATCCCGATAACATCCTATATACTAAAAATCGGCAATTAATCGTGAGAAATCATACGATTAATGGCCGATTTTTTAATGATTTTAGCGATTAATCACGACTAATTGACGATTTTTTTTCTAGGTGCTAGGTGCGAACCCATCTTAGGAAATACATATTTTTTTCTGTTTTTTCATTGTTTATTCACTCAACAACGGTCTTAGCACCAGCTCAAGTCGGAGCCTTGCCGACGAGTCGATTTTAGACATTTTCCAGATACCAGCTGTTCACTGGGCTCTTCGGCTTAAGGCTCTAACAAAGAAGATTCTTGACAACTCCGTTTTACTCTAAAATAAAAAGATGATCTAAATAGAATTGAATTTCTCTTTGAAATCGTGTTTCTTATATACATACTTTATGGCAAAATAAAATGGTGAATAAGAATAACCATTTAATCGCCAAATTTAAACAGCCTAGTATTTTAGACTGAACTCTTAAGCTACAATAAGAGCACTTATTTAAGTTGTGCACAGATATCTTGTAAATGTACACGAAATATTCATTATGATGGAGTCAACTATGTTTGAGAAATGGCAATGAAAAACCAATAATATATATAGATAGAACGCCTTGTTTTTAGGAGCTCAATATATTATACTAGAAAGAGGTGTCACTGTCTAATAGGATATGAAAAATACTAGGTTGTTTTATACTTGTTTATTGGTAAATAAAAGACTACTACAAGCTCTGCATAGAACGTCTGTATGTTTGTTATTTTTTTACTTTTATCATTTTTTATCTTGTCTTTTGTTTTGAAAAAGTGCTATAATTTATACATATACAAGCTTTGATAATTATCTTTAAACGTGATCTTGGAAAAAGCGTAGTGATATATACAAATAACATTTTTTACGACTAGGGCTTCTTCTGATGACCGATTCGAGAGAGTTATCAATAAAAGTCTATCACGTTATTCACGTCTAGTCATTATATTTATACACCGTTTTTCTTATGTAATAAATTAAGTGTTTATTGTTTTTTTACTTACTCTCTATACTTTCTAGAACTACTATTTTTGGATAGCAGATGTTGAATTTGTTATTCTAAAAATTCTTTTCATGTAGCCGAAACGGCTAACACTTGTTTATACTAAGGGTTAAAAGAACACTTGAATGCGGAGGGCTTTTTTCTTCAAGTACGATACAGTTTAAAGGTTGAATATTACAACGACATATTTTACCTTTGCAACTCTTGTATTACACAAAATTTGTTTATTTTCTTGAATTTGGATTTTAATTCTAGTTGTAAATGAACAAATGTTGTTTTTCTAAGCTTCAGACGTTCAGGAATTCTTTAAAAAGCACTTCATTTCAGTGTTACTTATTTGTTTGAAATAGACGATCAGAAAAAAATTAGACTTTTATAAGCACTCTCTTTATATCTTAACGAGACACTTCACGTGAACGTATCTAACGAGTGATTGGAAAGTTTTAGATATAAAACGTCAATCGCTATTTTTTCACGCAGTCAATACTGTAGAGATTTCATTTTTTCTTTATTTAAAAGAGGAAAGTCTGAACTACAAAACGTATGAATAAATTTTTCTTTCACAAAATCTCATTGAGAAAAAATCCAAAAATCGTACACTGCTAAACACATGTCCACGTTCTATTTTTTTCGAAACCGTTTTCTCTCATTTAAGATAAGTTTAAAGAATGACGGCTTACATTCAGGAGTAACTGAGACACAAAATTATCCATATATTCTGTGATTTTAAACGGAACCAGTTTCTGTTAAAATTTGATCGAACAGCGGTATAATAGCGTTAAATTATAACGATAGGATTCCATCAGATACAATTATGTAATGAACTAACAGTTCATTCTTTCAAATAGGTATACAATACGTTTTGTTTTTTCAGAATTCAGGTTTCATAGAGAAGGCATCATTTCTCATGCATTTGATCCTAGTAAGAGATGATTATTTCTCATACTATAATTTTATTGATATGTTTTAGCAAAATGCTACACTATCATTTTTAGTAATCTGAATTTTTTCTCAGCACGTTTTATAGTTTGCACTTTCAGACAAAGAAAAAATGTAATCCGGAATATTATGAGCATGGGAAAATAGCGGCCAGACGTTTTATGCAAAACTTTTCGATCACTCGCTCATTTTCTGATATTTTGGTCTATAGAAAAGTGCTCAATATATCTCGATTTGACGCCTGACTTTCTCTGACAGTATATTACAGATAACAACAAAAAAATGCACTTAAATCAACACACTTAGATCAAGCGTCTATCCAAGAATATGAATGAAATGACTCACTAACGCTTTTGTCTTACAGTCTTCCACTCTTTTTTTATAAGTTTAAATGAAAAGCTTGTTTATATTAAATGCTTTTGTGGGATCATCCTATTGTATATATTTTGGTTTTGTTATTTATTCAAGGCTTATCCAACACGTCTAGTTCTTTCTTTGTCATTGTCAAAAAAAAAGACTAATAGTGTCGAGTAAATGTCATTTAGATAGGTCTCTTAAATTACTGTTCAGATGTATTTTTTTCTACTTTTTATGTGAATGAACAAGTTCTTTTTTGACGATAGAATCATCCATTATTAACAAGAACCATCCATATTTCTTTAACGAGAAAAATATGGCGCTTTCAAATTAAAAACGAAAAATGCAGTATCATAAGATTTTTGAGTAAAAGATATTTTATTTTATTGTGGATCAATTTCTATAAATGATACAAGTTGTCAGAAAATTTAATTAAACTCAAAAACGGTTTGTATAGACTGGATGTATACGAAATTTTTAAAAATCAATCAACCGCTTATAATCGCTAGATATACGGAAAAGATTGCATCTGACAGAACGAGTGAATTTCAAAATATTTTTCAAGACGTTATGATGCACTTTTTATATACATATTTTAGATATATATAGCCCACCGAAAAAAATAAAAATCTAAAATATTTTTTTTTTCTTTTTTTGTCAATATGATTGGTGTATGTGAGTGTGTGTAAGTGTATCTGTTTTCCTGTCTAATCTTATATGGAAATAACAATAGAAACTTATATATAAAAAGTCCATGAGTTATCTTAATCGACGTGTGTCGAATAATCGAATAAAATTAAAATGTTTTTTGTCAACAAATTACAGTCAAATATTTCTCCGATTTATATTTGGTTGTATATTATTAATTGGTATTATTCAATCGGCTGCTATTCAACCACAAAAAATATCATTATACAATGAAAATGATAAATTATATATATTATCAAATAAAAATTTTTCCATTGTATATGAATCACCAACAGCCTGGTTAATTGAATTTTATGCAAGTTGGTGGTATGTCAAAAAAAAAATGATAGATAATTCTTATTTTCTATGTTTTTTAAAGATTATAATATTTTGTATATCTTTGGTTTTTTTGTTTAGTGGACACTGCATTCATTATACTCAAACTTATCGTGAAATAGCAATTGATACCTATGGTAAATTTTCTTTTTTTTTGGAAGAATTATTCTATCATCAATTAGAGATTGTAAATATTTTTATGTCATTTTTTTAAGGTTGGTCATCTATCGTTCGAATTGGAGCAGTTAATTGTTACTCTCCCGAGAATGAACAGTTGTGTACTGATCATAAAATAAACGCTTATCCAACTCTTCGAGTAAGTTCTATTTTAAACATTTGTTAAACTTTTTTAAATGTTCTCTACTCTTTTCTTTGTTCAAGTTATTTCCACCTGATACTACTTTTAAAAGTGACAAAACTGTTGATATACCCGTATCCGATGCAAAAGACGTTGAAAGAAGTCTGATCAATAAACTTGAAACGCTAGAAGATAGACAAAAATATTGGCCATCGCTCACATCAGTCAGGTTAGTTTATTAATAAAAAAAGATTAACCGCTACTAATCATTCATCTTGTATTCTATTTTAGTCGTATTGAACTATCAGAATTCTATACACGTGCATCAGCAAACACAAAATTAGTCGTATTAGTTTTTGAACAAAAAGATGATTATATCGGACGACAAGTGAGAATTGATATTTTTAGTATATACTTTAAATCAGATGAGTTTTTTTATTTTTATTCTTGTCTTTTAGCTAATCTTAGACTTTTCTCGCTATTATGATCAACTGGTTATTTATCGTACAACAAATATGGGTAAATTATGGAAAAAATTACATTTGTCTATGCAAGATGCTCCTAGTCTATACGTTGTATATAGAAATTTAACAATTGAGCGATTAGATGATACAGTATTTCCTCTTGACAAGTATGATTCAATATTTGTGTATTTTATTTTTAAATTTAAATTCAAACAAAATAAAGACGTTTTTTTGTTTATTTCTAGAGATGTTGGTAAACGTAATCTATTCAATTATGCATTGCGTACTTATATTCGTAAACATCCAACTTTAATTCAAAATTATAATGATGATGATTTAGAAGAAATTATTTTAAGAAAAAAAGCATTAAAAAATAAAAATGAGGTAGTTACTGCGACAAAACAACAAAAATCAATAAATAATGAAAGGTATATATAATAGTCAATAGAGTCAACGTTTTGATGTTTAAAATAGATTTATCATTTAGTGATATAAAAAAAGTTTACATGTTAGATATGGAATCTGGTTTAGATTTTATGTTACGTCGTGAAATTTGTAAAATCAATGAAATAAACAACGATGCCTATAATGCTCTAGTCAAATGGCTTACCGTTCTTGTTAAGGTTTGTTAAATTAAAATAGATATACTGTTGTTGTTTTTTATGAATAAAATTATTATTTTTATCTTAGTATTTTCCTGGACGAGAACCTGTTATGACTTATTTAACAAGATTATTAGATGAAGTTAAAAGTCAACCAAATGGTTTTACTGGTAATGAATTTCGACGAATGGCTAACAGAAAGACGGTATAAATTATTATTGAATATAAGTGTGAATAAAGCTTACCTTTCGTTTTTAAAGGAAGATGCGTATTTACCAACTTATTTTCAACAGTGGCGTCATTGTGCCGGTTCTGCAAATCAATATCGTGGATATCCATGTGCTGTTTGGCTTATATTTCACTCGTTAACCGTAGGACAAGTACGATTTGAAGAAAAAAAATCTGTGCCATGTAAGTAGATAATTGATTATTAAAAATAATTTCATCCAATTTGTATATTAAAACTTATGTTTTTTTTTCATTTATTTTAGCCGATAAACTGGATATGATTGAAGTACCATTGGCTATTAAAAATTTTATCAAATATTTTTTTGGTTGTCGAGAATGTAGTGATCATTTTATGAAGGAAACAGTTAATGTTGAAGATATTCAACCGAATAAATATGAAGCTGTTCTTTATCTTTGGAACAGTATGTAGTCTTCTTTTTTTTTCGATTCAATTGTTTAACTTAATTTTAATTTTTTCGTTTGTTTGTTTAGTTCATAATCGTGTTAATGAACGTTTACATGGCGAAATATCAGAAGATCCATTACATCCTAAATTACAATTTCCACCGATACCTCTATGTAAACAATGCCATAAATTAGATAAAGATGATGTTACGTCATTTAATAAAGACCGTACAATTGAGTTTCTATTGGAATTCTATTCAAAAGACAATATTGACTCGTCAAACTTAACAGATTTTCAACAACAAAGCATAAGAAAATTAAGATCCCGGCAAAAATGGAAACAAATAAATGAGAATGATGGTAATATAAATAATATTCCAGACGAAAATAGTGATAATGAGTTAAGTAAATATATTAAAAAATCAAGTTTGTTTGGAACAACAACAATGCTGCTAAAGCATTTTAAAATATATTTTATTGTTACTTGTTTTGTTTTTGTTATATTTTTACGTTATAGATTTTGCAAAGTAAAGAAAAAACGTTATACGTTGTAGTTTTTTGAAAGAGAGCGAGAGAGAGAGCGAAAACAAGACAGAAAATGTGATCATTAGTGATGGTGGTAATGGTAGTAACCAAAATCATTTTTATATTGTTGTATTCCTCGTGTCTTCTATCTCTCTTATGAGGTAAAAAATGAATATCTCGTTTTGTCGAATCTAGTCAATTACTTATACTCTTGTTCTATTAATTCACTAAAAAATACTTACAACCTTTGTAATACACCGGTAACTCACATTGTTCATCTTTGCTAATTCTTTAAATTTATATAGATGTTATAGTGAGGTAGTTAGATAGTTTTACAATTTTTTCTATAACAATAAACTAACTAATTATTACTCTCTTTGAACATCATTCAAAAACTATAAATTATACGTCGAGTATTCTGGTTTTTCTTCTTTGCTGTTGCAAATTGCTCATGCATACAAACTTGTTCCATTCTTTTTCATCCAATTAGCTTATTTTATTTGTTTATTTCTTTTTCAATTTTCCAGGTGAACAATGAAGGGCAATGATCAGCAAACTATTATCAACCATGATCATTAAGAGTGTGTGTGCGATATTGTTTGTTTTCAAAAAAATGAGTAAATTTAACGTTATTTTTGGGTTTGGGTTTTTTTCTTCTATAAACCACCGTTCTCATATCATTCCAAAATATTCCATATATATTTTTTTTTGACCTATCTATTCACAGACATAATCAAATCTATGAGTTTGACCGTGTCTTTATTTTGCATGATTTAGCAAGTTTCATAAGTTATGTTTTATGAGAGAGTTTTTCTGTAGAACTGGCTATTTTTATTTAAGATGTTTTAAACAAAATTGGATGTATTTTTTATGTATAACAGTTTTCTTTTATTTCCAAACAATAGATGATTAATGACTTCATTTTGTTAATTAAATCATATCTGATTTTCCTGCATTATTGAGCGCTATTTGTTGCTGTATTTCAGATTTAAGCGCTCATAGTTCTTCAAGTATTCTTTGGACTGTAATGTCTTTTTGAGTAAATAAGACTTTCAGTCATCTTAGAAAATCATTATGTATATTCACCTCTTATCCAAGTGATCAGTAGTTAATTTTCAGTAGAAGTGGGACACAACATCGAATGAAAAAGGATTAGTTCTGGCAGAGAATTCAGATTTTTGTTATTTTCAAGATTTTCGGTTTTACATTAAAGAACAGATTACCTACAGAAAATATCAAATAATCTATTGTTTTGTCTTTCCTTTCAGTTAACCTCTTCATTTGAAGAGTCAAAGCATGAAATACGAATTTGAAATTAATAATATCGTGTCAAATGAATAAGAAGCATACTAAAAAAAGTGATGTTTTTCCCAATTTAAACATACAACGGAAAACAAATAGGAAACAAGGCAATATGATTCACGAGAGTCTACGACGTTTTAAGAGAAACATTGCCGTCTTTTACGTACTCAGTCAGTCATCGTCATTCCGAAAACTGCAGGATTCCAAAATTTACGAAAACTTTTACGCGTTTAGTGAATATAGCATATCAACACACAAGCAACAGCGAACTATATACGAATAACATGCAGAAGCACGCGAGTAATGCCTCTGTTTCCATGGCAACGTGCGCTTCCTACGTGTTATTTTCCGTATACTCACAACTTCTTGTGTGTTTGTGTCACAAATTCGCTAAACGCGTATGGTTTTTCATAAAATTTGGGATCCTGCAGTTTTCGGAATGACTATGACTGACTGACTGGGTATTATTACCATTTACAGCTCAAGCGTCAAAAAAACATTTAGTATTGCCTGATTCATCTAGAATACTGGGTAACGACAGGGGAAATCTAGTGATCGGGTAATTGCCAGATTTCTTCTAGATGCAACTATCGATTTATCGCCCGATAATCGATCGATTTAACTATTTCTAGTTGCACATGCAGACACATATAGTTAAAAGTCCCTTTTCCAACTAATAATCTATATGACAACTAGTCGTGTATCGCCCGATTACAGACGGAATGTATCTAGATTTTTCCCATAGGTGATGTTTGCTTGGGAGACTCGCCCAAGTTCGTTTTCTAAGCATTTCTCTTATCTTTTAGATATAATCAACATATTGTTTTTTTCACAAATGCAGCACAATACTCTTAAATCTTCTTGTTTTAATTTGACTCTTTTTCCATTCGTTTTTCTTCTTCTCTCTTGATTGGGCATGTCAAGATTATTTAGGCTCAATTTTCGTACAAAAAAGTTTTTACGAAAAATATTCATAGGGTACGTGTAATTTATTTTCATGAATTTTGTTCTGTAACTGCACTTTTGTTGTAAATCTTTTAGATCTTCTTATTTCCGAGCTGTAAGTGTGTTTTTTTCTTATCTAAAAAAGTAAGATGCACGGAAACCAGACTTCAAGTGAAATTTATTTTTCAACGTTTTACACACCAATCGATAGAAAATTGTGCGCTGATCACGAACATGTGCGCCTGGCGTTTTGGGGAGACTTTTTACCAGTCCATTAATTCAAAAAAC
>CAJNOQ010000746.1:0-42112 GCA_905250885.1 Didymodactylos carnosus
TTTCTGTTCTTGCGCAACACTTTCGTCAGTCTGTGATCTTCCTAACTATTTCTGTTGTTATGTAATTCATGAGCAACTCTTGTTTAACTTTGTACTATATATAGCTGTTCATTTGCTTCAAATAAAGGAATCGGAGTGAGAGTTGATTCTCACTATAGCTTCACTACTACGACTAGAGTTAGCCACTAGAGGATCGATATCCTCACAAAGATTAAAATTAGATCCTCGTTTTAGTAATGCTTGCTCAAGATAAGTACAACTCAGTTTCAATGATCATCTCAAAAATAAATCATCCGATTTACTTCGTCGCAGATCAACAAACAAATCAAGAATATCGTCGTCATTTAAATGATCTCGAACCAGTTCGAGAACGACAACAATTTTAATAATAATTGTGAACATCACCATGTATTCAACAACAAAAGTTCAAATTTTAGAAATTTATCATACATCTTTTCATTTTGAATAACGCCACAGTATTTACATCCAACACTAACTATTATAATAGAAATTCAACAGTTATTCTGTTTAATCTGGCATGGAATATGATTTTGGATGTAACTGAGTTGGTCGGCTGAATATAAAAGGTGTGGCAAACCAGTGCCTGCAAATCATTCATTCATCACCTTCTGCTCGGAACTAAACAAAAGAAATATGTTTTCAAGGGTTATTAATCAACTAGAGTGGTCATTCGAACAATAGAATAGGTAAATAAATGCATAAACGCAATACATAATGGTGAATTAGAAGTAATAGTAATAATTCCTTGAGGATTTCAACAAGATGGTAGAATCACATCGATAGTCTTATCTACAAATGTAATTAATATACAATTTAAGCACAAGATGCCATTAACAACATTTAACAATATTCACAAGATTGTCAATAATTTCAAGATTAGTTTTCAAGAGCTTCATCGATAATCATGTGAAAATTAACGTGTGACTATTGAACAATAATTTTGCCTAGATAACTGTAGCAACAATGTCTTTTCTTCAACAACAACATCAAAGAACATTGAAAGAACATTTTTCTTGTCACTAAGAGTTATTCAAAAAGACGACAGAGTCGTGTTTTTCTTAGGAGGGGAGCGTGTTAACTCCTGGCGCACGGTGTCACTGGTTAGCGCTAGTACTTAGAGTAAGAATATATCAGTATATATATGTTTCTTTCTTGTTTTTTTACTATATATGTTCACTTTTTAACAGTTCATTTTATTCCAAAAAAATTATATTACAGCACATTATTTTCTTGTGCCCAGGATACAACCTCAATATCATTAGCCGCTAGACAAATATCTCGAGGTGGTCCTGGAATCTCACAATATGCTTCTTGAACTCTTAACGGAAGTGGATTGTTCGATTAGAGAGATGCTAATCTCCATTCTTATTTAAGGGAGTATGATCGATAGCAGAAGAGAAATAGGTGAAAAAAAAGACTAAAGGACATTAAACATAGCGAAGTTTAAAGCGGCGCATTTCATTTTATAGTCTTGCCTACCATGGGCAGCTGCGGTGCCCATGGTAGGCTTTGGAAGTTTCGAATAAGGTTGAAACCAATTGGTCGGATGTCGTATATCTTAATTTTGCTAATGTCGTCTAAATAATACGCGTCAGATTTAAATGGTCTACAAATTAATATATCTCCCTGGCCAAAATAAGTCGAACACACTTTTTTTAAAATGAATCCTCGTCGGTTTAATTATTTATGGTGTTCCCTTGGTTGTTATGCCAACATTATGGTAAAACAAAAGAGTGAAATACTACGTTAAGTGGATTATTGGTTCATTTTTGTCTTTTGTAGGGTGAGCGCACGTTCATCGAGCAGCAGCACAACAGGAACACGCAGTACAGGTAAAATACCGTCATTTCTTAGCGATTTGCTTGAGATATTTTGTTAATTTATGAATTGTGACTTTTCATAATGCTTCGACGTGGAATACACACTTGAAGCTTTATAGCGTGTCGCACAAACGCTATATTGAAAGTTTTACTTCAGGCTAATACAAAATTGCAGTTGTTTTTAAAACGGGCGGCATAACTTAATTGAATTGTGTTTTCTTGCTTCCGAAAACTCTTCATATTCTGCTTCTCTACCAGGTCAATGATATGCTTATTCATCTCTGACTGATCCATGTCGCTTGATGGCAAATGGTGTTAGTGCACCTCAGGCAATTATGACAGCTCTCTTACAGCTGGTTGGTATCATATCTCGGGATCAGCTGGTACGCAACTTATCATGACTACGCCCTCTTCGACCAGTACCTGTGGCATTACTTATCCTGGATGTTTCAATGGCTTACTACTAACTTCAACAGGAGCATTAACAACGGGAAATGTCTATTTTTACACTGGCAGTACGTGCGGCTTTTCAGTATCATCAATAAGTATAATAAATTGCAATGGATATTATGTCTGGTATTTATTACTGACTACAAATTCACAGTACCGTTATTGCACACAAGTTTAGAAGATATATGCATTGATGGAGCTTACCAGATTACTTGTCTTTAAAGCTTAGCTGCTTTTACTTATGCACGTGATCTGTGTGTCTTTAGTGCTCTTACCAATAATAATGGGTAGCCATTCTCTCTTTTCGTGGACACAAACAAATCTTGTATTCTATAATAAATAGCTTATAAGAAACAGCACTTTTAACGTAAACATACTGTCTAATGAGATTTCTTCTGTTTTTTAGTGAATCACTGATATAATTTTCTTAGTAATGATCGATGATTGTCTTGTGTTAAAATTTCCTAGAACACTTCTTGCATTGAGTGTCTAATCCTACAAGCAATACAAGAGCCGTTAAAAGTCAACCTGTCTGTACGTCCGACATACGTTTCGTCATGTAAATGGTAGAATGTATTGTGAAAAAAAGAATAACTCACACGCAAACTGTAGAATCGAAATACGATCAAGTTCTAATTACTTCCTTAACTTAGCAGTTCGTTAGTCCAAAGAAATCGGTGATGGATTTATGAATTCGCGGGCGAGTCGGAAAAAGATTCTTAGAGGCTTCAATAAATATTTTAGAGTAGTACGTACACAAACGTGTTTCCATTCATAATTTTGCTCCGTGCTAAAACACTTTTCCTGCATTTAAACTGGATATAACTCGCTTAGTTTTCTGAATAACTTTTAAAGACAGACTCGTAGAGTATCGGTTTTATGTGACCATATCAAATTTTCTTTTAAACAATCCACAAAATAGTATTTACTTAATTATTCTTTCGAAAATTAAATTAAATTTTCTTTTCTATCTCTTTGGTTTCAATAAACATTATAGTTTTTATACAATGAAGTAATAAAAACAGAAGTTAAATAAATCAAAAAAATTCTATCAGTTTTCAACGTATTGTCAATACACAAATAACAACCACGATTTTGATTTTTATAAAAATAATTCTAGTAATGAACCAACGATCTCGATCTAAAACTAAAATAAAACGCCTATGGAATAAAAAATTCGTTGATGAAGTATGAACAGAGTCTAAAAAAAGTGTCACAACTAAAATCTTTCTTAAACACTTATGAATAATGATTCAGCGATGAAACTGCGTGTTTTATTGCTGAAGGTACCAAAAAATATGACTTCTCTAAGGAACACAACAGAAGATCCCCTAAAATAACTGCAATTGCTCATTTTCTTCATAATCAAGATGCAGAAAACTTGATCATCATCTATCTTGTTTTTTATACTGTAATAAACTCATCTAGTTCAGCTCCCACAGGCGAACCCTCACCCCTTTCAGTTCGTTCCAGATAATATTTTTTCGATAGCTTTCTTAACGTAGTGTGCTTTTGAAATTTTAAGTTCAAAATATGCACTTATTTTTTTATAAATTAATCTTTCCAAAACTTTCGATCTAATCGGAAGTAGAAGAATCAGTTGATAGTTAGTCGTATCATTACGGTCGTCCGATGTGAATAGAGCAGTCAAATATCCGGTTTTCCACAATGATGAAAACTGTCTTGTAGTGAGTGATTTATTAAAAACATGTGTGTTCAAATGAATAAACATTTTGAAACAGCAAGTAACATCGATGTATCATGACGCACAACAAATACCATTGAACATCCTATTATTAATAATCTATGCAATAGCAGTGTAGCAGTTTCTTGAGAATATTTAGACCGTTTTAGTCTTCAATGGAACCAATTTTTTCTTTAATTTGTTCTTCACTAAAATTCCAACATTCTTCTGCCAATTTTTTGTTAACCAATAATGGACTCCCTTGAACCGGTTGACAGTCAGCATAAAACTGTCCAGGTTTAACATCATTCGATAAACAACAATATAAACTTGTTAGAGCACCTTGATACGGTGTTTTGGCCACTAGATAATAAAAAACCTTCGCGAATAGCAACGCTATTTTCGAAGCCTCACGTGATATTTCTGTCATTATCATGCCAGGGTGAAGAGAGTAAGCCGTAATTCCCTGATAACCATATCGATCTTGTAATTCAGATGCATGCCATATCTGAGCTAGTTTTGATTGACTATAAGCACCCATTCCCTTACAAGAAGACGATAGAAATTTATAATCGATGCCTTCGTCGTTAACGAAACAAGATGCTATACTGCTGACGTTGACGATACGTGCTTTCGATTTGATTAATAGTGGTAGAAGAAGTTTTGTAAGATAAAAGTGACCTATGTGGTTTGTACCAAATTGAATTTCGAAGCCGTCAGTCGTAAACGAATGAGCGTTGCGTGTTATCCCCGCATTGTTCAATAAAACATTAAGATATTGTTCATGTTGAATGATTTGATTAGCAAATGCTTGAACGGAAGATAGATCGGATAAATCTAAATTGTAGCCAACTACTCTTCCTGTACTAACATTGGCTTCACGTCGAATTTCTTCAGCTGTTTTTTCCGCTCTTTCTTGACCTCGAATACCGACAATTACTTTTGCTCCTAATTTTGCTAATTCAATCGCTGATATACGACCAATTCCCGATGCAGCTCCTGTAACAATAATCGTTTTATCTGACAAACTGTTATTCGGAAGTATATATGATTTCCCATTTGCAAGCTGTCGACAAATGAAGCCAACAACAAGAGAATAAACGATGAGAGTGAATAATGTGAGTGACTGAACAAAAATGGCGATGACTGAGATAATAATAATGTTTATTAATAAGAACAATATGGACTTTAACTCAGGTTGACTTAAAAGTGGTCTCCAATACGTCATTAAATGTCGTAGAAGCAACAGAGGAAACAAAATATATAAGTGTGTGTAATCTATAGTAGACAGAGAAAGGCATTTTCCTTCTTTTCTTATAAACATAACAAAAGACCATTATGGTGGAGAAGATCAAAATAAAAGGTGTATATTTAAACTAGGCATACAATGATACCAAAACTTTATCGATATTATCGTTAACGTCTTTTATCGGTTAATATTGAAGATTAAACAAGCTTTTTGATTAGAGAAATTTAAAAACTAAAACATCGCCAGAACGAGTTATTGCTAAAATGTTTTTGCACCTTCGGAAGTAATGGTTAGAGTTGGTTAGATTTAGATAAATAGTCTACAAGTTTAGATTGATCTTAAGCATCCATCCACTTAACTCTTTATCCCCGCCTGTTCACACCCGTGGTCATTGACAGAACTGATATAGAAAAATAATGAAGCATCGTATCAAAAACTGGATGTTGTTCTAACCTAAAAGACTCCATAATCTATCAATTGTTGAAAATACAATTTTTTCTATTAAGCTTGACCGAGATATTTAACTTTTAAAATTTAGTTTGAAACTTTTCAGTTTTCATAAAAGCTTTTTCGACGGATCCATACGAAGGGTTTTTTAATATAGGGGTTGGTTGCTGTTGCTATAACGATTCTTTCCATAACTGAACAGAGAAAGAAATTTCATGTCAACTTGCCTTTATGCGCCAAGTATAGAAATGGAATGTCCATATCTGTTGAAGTGACATAGAAAATACTGAGTTTTTAGTTCATTATTTTTAGTTTTATCAGCGACATTTATTTATACAGCATCTTCTCTAAATACGCATTACATCATGTGTTCACTGGCATCGCATTATATGTATTAAAGATACTATAAGAAATAAAAATTTAGAAATAATTGTAGCTCTTCTTATTTTCGTTTATGGTTAACAGTCTATTAAAATCAGAAAAATTAAAATTTTGAACTGTACAACTTTTCGATCTATTTATACGGTCATTGTCAAGCATTTACTTGTACACAATGTTATACTGCAGTAAAAAGTAAAATGAGTTAAGCATATACATATGGGTGATATCACTTTTGTCATGTTAATTTTCGTCACACGTGACGAAAGTGTACGGTACTTTTACGATCCCAGACCTTGGTCACACGAGTGAACTTTCGCTACCAACTGTTTAACATACCTACAACTTATGTCATGCCTCATTGCGAATTTTCCTCACAACCCAATAAAATTTTCGTCACACTAATAACATAACGGCAAATAACGCGTTATAACGTATGATGAAAGTTCATGCGCATAACAACGCTTTATTTTGCCGTTTTTCTCACGTTCATATACTAGTCTTATTGACTGCAAAAGAACCGCTTGCATTTGGACTACTCCAGTTGGACTGTTGCAGTGCGCACTACTTCAGACCGAACTACTCCCAAACGCAATAGACGTTTGATTTTGACATACAAACATACATATTGCTTCTTTCTTTCCTACTGTGTATTCTGCTACTCGGTCTTTTCAAAAGTAACAGTATAACATTGTGCACAAGCTAGATACTTGACAATGACCATATAAACAGATCGACAAATTATATATTTATGACTGATTTGATAGACTTTTAACCATAAACGAAATAAGAGGAACTGCAATTATTTTTAAATTTTTTTTTTTCAATCTTGCCTGTAATATAATATAACTTGTATAAAGTTATGGCAGCGAAAATGTGATAGAATTAGTCCCAGTAGTCCTAAGATTTCGTTTTAAGCTCGCTCGATACAAAATTGAATTCTCTACAAAACCTACTATTTGGATCTCTGATAGCATTTTCTCGTTAGGACACCATTCAAAATATTGAAGGGTGCCGAGCTGTTGAACTATGACATACTGAAAATAGGAAGTGCTTTTCGACCAGCAAATAAATACTAAAATATATGAACTAAAAGTTAGGACAGATGCCGAAATGAGAGCTTTGCACTGTAATAATCCCTCTCATTTCGTCAACAAGGCCATTGTCAAGCTTCATGGAGCTGTAAAGATACAACTATGATTACTAAACAAACAAAATAAACAAGATTATTAAGCATGAGTGCTTGTTTGTTTCTGTAAGAATATAATAGCTAATCTTGATAAAGAATTGACAAATAAAAGTAAACTCATTCTTCATGTTCCTTTCATTTCAGTCTGCGATATTACAAAATATTTTTACATTCTATCTATCAGCAAAACACGGAAATGGAAAATATGGAATAATAGTTCATCGGCTGACGAATCTGCAGATGAGCAACATATTAATGCGAGAAAGAAATGCTAAGCAACGAGAAATAAAACAAAAGTAAATTCTGAATGAACAAAAAGTGTGATAGTAAGTAATAAGTACTGTTTTCTAGCCTCCGAGATAGATGTCGCACGAAACCGGCCATATATGCTGGAGAAAATACTAAGCAACGAAGCTTAGCGAAAAACGTGAATTGTAAGTTTTGTTCGATTTGAAGTAGAACAAGCATGAACTGACTCGACATTCAGTGTCGCACGAAACCGGCCATCTGTACTGGAGAAAATATTAAGCAACGAAGCTTAGCGAAAAACGTGAATTGTACTAACACTTCATGAGTCAGAAGAGATTTCAAAGTGTCAAGATCGTGTAGATTCGGGATAACGTAGTCTGGACCATTTTACCGTTCATTTCCAAATGGTTCAGGACCCTTTTCAGAGATCTGGAAAAGGCCGTTAAGGAAGACGAAAAACGGATTGAGAAAGAGGTACAGACGGTGGAGGAGAAGAAGACATAGATGGCTCAAGTTGGACTCACAAAGAAAAAACACCTAAGCATAGATCAGTTTGCGAAGAAAAATTAGCTTTGGATTGCTTTCTTTCTTCCTTGTAAGTTTTGTTCGATTTGAAGTAGAACAAGCATGAACTGACTCGACATTGTTGGCCAAATACCTCCTAATGATGCTCGACTTTGTACGCCGGGAACAGAAGACCCGGGAACTTCTATTCTGGGTAGTTACACGTAAACCAACCATGCATGTCCTCGTATTTTGACAATATCTCGAAACCAATAGTTCGAGTTTCTGTTTTTTTTGTATTCTATTAACTTTTCACACAGTCTTCAGGCTAACTGACACACTAGACAGAACATTTGTTGAATTTTCTAGTGAAATGATGGACACTCCGTAAATTGAATCATTTTTCAAAAAGTGCTCAGAATCCCATGGATTGACGCATATTTCCATTGTCTCGTGCTTCAACAACTATTTCTGTTCTACTGATCACAAAAATACCATTTGAGCGATCTCGGGCAATTCTCGGCACGCGAAGTGGATGCGTTTCATACAAAGAGCTTACGATCGGCAGTTTTCACTACGAAAAAGTACACTGAAAAATGTCGATCTATGAAAAATTAGACGATTCAAGTAGCGGTTAGTTATGTTTTGGTGATTGAGGGTTTTTGCTGTTTTTAACCTTTGGTTGTAATTCACCTTCACAGCTATCTGCAGGTCTGAACCCGCTTGGAGAGGCATCGAAAAGTTTGATCGTTTTTCCTTTAGTTTAGGCTAGTTATGCAACAATCAAAAGAACTTGTTATGTTCTCTCTGACCATAAGTATACCGGTATATTTACTGCCATATGAAAAGATTTATCGCGTAGTGATGATAAATACAAAATTTAAAGCAGATCTAGTTGAAACCATAGACAAACACCAAGGGTTAAGGGTCCCCCCCTCAGAAAAAATCTTTTTTGTCTTACATCCGATTTTGATCAAACTTTCAGCAAATATTTGCCATATCAAAGTGTGGTTATGAAATTTTTTTTTAGCTCGCTACCTCTTACGGTTCCGGGGTTTTCCAGAATCCAAGGTCAAAACCCACCCTCTAGTGTGGAACCCTTTTTCTAAATATACTTGAAGCTAGAGATCTCGGGTTGGTTTTATTTTAAACTAGACACCTAACTACGTGAGGTGCTGGGACCCAATTTTTGAATTAGGCTTTCCTTTTCTAGAAAACCAAGAATCTCTGGAAAATCCGTAAACATTTTTCGGGTTTTTGAGAATCTTCGATCTCTAGAAAACTAACAAAGACCTAAAGCAAAAATCGGATCCCAGCATCTTACGCAGTTAGGTGTCTAGTTTAAAACAAAACCCACCCGAGATCTCTAGCTTGAAGTATATTTAAAAAAAGGGTTCCACACTGGGCATGTTCGAACAAAAACGAGTGTTGAGAAAAACGCCAAAATAGAACAGCCATGGGTGTTTTTTGAATAACTTTTCATAGAAAGCAGCCAGAGAGCTCCGATTTTTTCCATGCCAAAGAAGAGACTTGTGGACATGTTTCCACAAGCATAATTATTTTCTGAAGGGTTTTCTGAAACAGGTTTTCTAGGAGATCTTTGAAAAACCAGGTCGCGTGTAAAAATTTTCGAATAGGATTGTATTGATTATTTTTCATGAGCTGATAGCCCGAGATGACCTCTTGAAGACGGGAGTCAAACGACACCTTGATTTTCCGCGGCTTGGGCGCAGTATCGGATTTCCTACTAGTCCCAGGACAGGCGCCTGGTGACTATTGGTAGCCTTGAGAACGTGTGGACTACGGGTAATCAATCATGCTGAGTCTCGTGGCAATATTTGCTTTTAGAAAAAGTTCTTAGAAACTATCGAAAAAGGAGTTTTTCGAAAATTGGGGTTTTCACGCTGTTTTGACTTAATATTTAAAAATTCACTGGTCGCTCAAAATACATCAGAACTACTTCAAAACTTCAGGATATGGTCAATGCTGTCCGCTAAACATGATTATAAGATCGAAAAATCGAAAAAGCATATTTTTGTTAATGGGTTTTCCAGAAAACCTTTCGAGAAAACCTTAGAGTTCTGTAAAATCTCTTTCTAGATATCCTGTGAATAGGATAAGTGAAAACAGCGTGAAAACCCCAATTTTCGAAAAACTCCTTTTCGATAGTTTCTAAGAACTTTTTCTAAAAGCAAATATTGCCACGAGACTCAGCATGATTGATTACCCATAGTCCATACATTTTCAAGGCTACCAATAGTCACCAGGTGCCTGTCCTGAGACTGGTAGGAAATCCAATAGTGCGCCCAAGCCCCGGACCTGGTTTTCAAAGATCTCCTAGAAAACCTGTTTCAGGAAACTCTTCTGAGGACTCTTTAAGCTTGTTCACCCTTGCATTGTACTCAGCATCATTATGTATTCGTTTTGTATAAAAATCACTTTCATAGCTTGAGTGAGTCAATTCGAAAAATAGTAAGTTTTTGTACATGGGGTCTCCAGAAAACCTCTGAAAATCCTCTCAAAAGTCATTAATATGGTATCAAACCATATGTATTCTGAAAGTAGATACTTCAGGCTATCTTTGTATGTGCTTATCTCAAAATCCGAGAATCTTCATTTCTGAGGGGGGAGCCTCTAAGTCTGCTCTTTTCAAATATGTTATTGAAAAATATAGAAATCTTTTTCTCTTACAAAAGATTTTTTACAAAAAAATGCCCATTTTTTGTTGGAAAATTTATAGAGCCATCTTTCTTTTTGTTTTATTATTTGAGTCAATATTTGGCTGCTGTTCCTCCTCTCACACGGATACACGATTGTAGACGTCGTGGCATACTTTCCACTAGTTTATTACACGTTTCAGGCTTCATTTCTGATCACAATTTTTTTATGATAGCCTCGAGGTCGTCTGCTGTGCTGGGACGGTGATGAGTTCATTTTTTATCGATCTAATCCCGTAAATTTTCTATTGGATTGAGGTCGGGGAAAGTTACTGGCCATCCCCTAAGCTGGTATCTCTTTTTCTGAAACATTGTTTACTAAATTTGCACGTGTGGCACGGGACATTATCTTGCATGAAGTACCATTTTTGGCCAGGTTTAAATCGTTTTTTGATAAACAATGGCAAATTTAGATTCAACATGTCGATATACTTTTCTCCATTCACTCGCTCCTTGTATACGACCAATGGACCGATCTCTTAGGCCGTCATACGCCCCCAGACGAAGACTTTTAAAAAAAGAAAATACCAATGAAAAAAGTTATTTTAATTATAGGTTATTCTATGTTAAAAAATTTCAAGTACTCGAAAATACTTCAGTACATTTTTAAATACTCGTAAAAAAAAGTCCCGAGTACGAGTACGAGTATACACTCGTACTCGCCCATCTCTGTAGTTTTATGGCGACCTTCTTTACATAAAGTGAGTAATCGACGATCTTCTCTTTTGGTGGTAGCACGTTTACGACCTTGATCCGGACGGTTTACTACTCCACTCTTTTGTGTTTACTTCTTACAAACATTTTGAACACAATGTGTCGACACACCAGCCTGTTTGGCAACATATTTTTGGGAAAATTCAGCACATAATAGTGCACAAACATTGGTTTTTTGAGTTAAAGTAACTTTTTGACGACCCATTTTATATACGTTTAGGTGAAAAAAAAGGAATCATATACTTCTGAGACAGAAAATCTCGTGGAAACGAAAACACTTGGTTAAATAGGCTAAAGTGGCTCTGTAATTTTTTTGTAAAAAATCTTTTGTAAGAGAAAAAAAGATTTCTATATTTTTTCAATAACATATTTGAAAAGAGCAGACTTAAATGCATATACTCATGTGGTATAATCTCTCTAAAGTCGTTAATTAACAAAATAAATGAAAGTTAAAGAGTAGACTTGAACCCGTCTCGATAATTTTTTCCAGTACTGTATAATAGTAAACAGATTGCTTATATTATCCAATAATATATAAAACTGCACGAAGTCGTGTTTTGATCAGAAAATTAATGTGAATACTAATTGTTTTGTATTTTTTAATGTATGGAATAAATCACTTCGGTTAACGGATTATTGACAAAGTTATAGATATTTCATCAATTATGACTCAGAAATGCGCGAACAATTTAGTTCCAGAAAAGTATCGGGTGCGTCATAATGAATGAGTTTCTGGGAATAGATCCTAAGATTAGTGTTTTTCTTAAAAGATGCGCCGCAAAATACTCTACACAACCATACATAAACTTTAATTTCAGAACTCCAATCAAGAAAACTACGCAAATTATACGAAAGGCGAAAAAGCTGAAAACTTTGTAGATTCAAAAACGATCTCGTATGTTAATGTGTTATGTTGAAAGTAAGAAAACCTGAATCAGTCATTATGTAGCTCTGACTTCGCCCTATTTGTTAGCTAAATTTCGCATTTTTGCGGTTCCTTTAGGTTCCTAAAGAAACACGAGAACAATAGAAAATATGCAGAGGCTCATTCATCCTGACGCACCCGATATTATCTAGGATAATGCTCATCTCCGTCTAAAAACAGATACTCAGAAGTCATGGAGTAATTTAGTTGGTAGCGCCTTTAGTATTATGTTTATACGTGGGTGGTCGAAACGTATGAAACAGGAATAAACTTTGTATGAAAAGTTGAATGCGATGTGTTAGAACAAACTATTTTTATTTGTAAAAATACTCGCGGCGCTCTGTCTGAAGCTCTAAAGAATAGCGAGAACGGCGTGTACATGTATAGTTTCTTCGAATGAGAAATAGCGTTGACTTTGATTGGGTCCTGTACAGGATTTCTTGAACCGAAGGCAAGTCTTGAACTTTTTTATATTTCTAAATAGACAAAAGTGTTGGAAATCTAACGGCAAAATTTGTTTTAAATTTGAATAAATGATAGCTGAGTGACGAACAATACACTGAACTCGAGTCATGCATTTCATTCTCAATTTAACATTGTTACAGCAAAAGACAGCATTTAAACATTATTGCCTTTAATTTATCTTGGAGTTATGCATTTATGAGAGAAAACTTCATCACAAGTAGTTTGAAAAACTCTTTTTGTTTTTTTGGAAGGGGAAGCGGCGATGTACATTGTAAAGCATGTATGTGTAGATGAAAAGAACGGATTCTCTTTGCAAAATTTTTATTCAAGCGATCTTAAATCTCAAGATCTTCCTCCTAAAAAATTGTAAAACAAAAAATATACGTAGCTTGGCACACTGCTTCTTATGGCAGAGCACACTTAGAAAATTTGTGCGATTAAACTATCATAATCGCAGCCGGCTCAAGCTTAGTTCGGACGTGCACATACGTTTTGTTATTGAAAAATGCTCTAGGACAGACGCAAGTGAGTCAGCAAAAATAGAAAAATAATGCAGTAGGTGCTACAAAATCGAAAGGTAAGCAAAAACATAGATTTCCTTCAAACGTACATGGTTGGACGTAAGAGACGATATCAGCGATGTTTTACGTACTTTTTTCTCCATATGCAAACGAGGATCCAACTTGTATTTGATACAGAAAATAGCCATTGAAAAACTTGTTCTAACAACAACGTCCTCTGGTGCAACCTCAAAATGATCAACGTTAAAAACGTATTTTGCTTGTTTTCCATAAGAACAACTGGAAAGTGTGTAAAAATGTCTTTTCTACAAAAGTCAAGTCAAAATAAGCAAAAAAACCAGGAGGTCGTTTTCTGACCAAGTTAACCACCCTCCTTTTTCACTTCAGGAAAACTGAAGTTTTTTTTGAGAAACAGGCTCTTACTTGTTTCTCTCTACCTTTATGTTGCTGTCGTTATGAAAAAAACAGTGTATGTTTCTTTAGTAATGAAAAGAATAGAATTAAGTCGTTGTGATTTTTGTCCTGCAGGACAAGGCGTCCAGCACTGCCCGGCACGGCAGGGCAGAAAGATATTTTTTTCAGTTTGGCATGTTTTTTTTCACACTTTTGATTGTTCATGCTTTTGTTTCCTGTGATTGTAATATGCCGTCTAGAAATTTATGATTAGTATTTTAGGGGAATTTATTTACTATATCCTTCCCCTCTACCTTCGAAGGTTATCGGCATCAGAACTATTTCAAGATAGTCGCAGGGTCAAAGAAAGGAATTTGTAAAACGAGGAAGTTAGCAAACAGACATTTTTTGCAGAAACACGCGCTGGAAGACGTCTTCTGTTTCGAAACATGTGATTGAACTGATCTGAATGTTTGTGGGCGGTTAGAATCATCAATATGTATTTCAGATAACATTTCTCCTCTCCGTCCAAAGTGCCAGTTTTGCACTCATCCCTGCCCGCCATCTGAATATTCCTGAGTGTGAGATAGATCTGTCGAAAATCCCAAGGCTCGCTCTATTTAACTTACTTTATCAGGAGCACTTTGTGATGCGCAAGCATAAAGATAAAGCAAGAATAGAATATTAGATTATGCCGTGTTTCTGCTATGTTTCGTAGTTCTTCGCTTGATATCCTTCCACCACGGTGGTGTAAACTGATGTAAAAACTTTTCAATTTTCATACCACGCCGTTTTAATCCCTCTAAAGCAAAAACGATATTTAGTTATTTGAATTGAATGTAGAGAGTAACCTTCTGATCTTTGTTTTTAAAGTGCATCAGTAATATATCTTTTTTCCGATGAATTTTTTAAGTCAAACGATACTATGATCGAATTTCTCTAATGAAAAATCTCTCTCTCCTACGATATGATGAGTATGAGACATGTGAAACGTGAATTGAATTCAGAAATGAGTTTTTATTATACTATTAGAATATAATTAATATGGCAATTTACATTTGGATGGTCTATTATTCAATGCACTAAAAAGTACGTATTAAATAGATATATGATAATAGTAGTTGTTCTTGCTCTCTCTCTCTCTCTCATCATACACTCATAGACATGTATGTCATTAATAAGAGAAAACAAAACAATAATCTGAGCATGTACAATATCTATAAGGGTGATAATATTCTGTGATTACGCTTATCGAAAGAGTATTTCTGTTCACTAATCTATTTGTTGACAAGGAAAAATGTAATATGGATCAAGGCTTTTCTGATCATATCATCTGTAATAAATTATTTACATACGTCCAAATAATTTTACATACGTGCACATGTAGACTATATAGACGAGACTTCACATATGTTTGTAATATTGGTGATAGAATATATATCCTTGCACCTTCAAGATCACTTATAATACTCTATCAACATTCGCGATCAAATGTATTCTTACATAAGTCAAACATAAATTTTAATAGAATGCAATCATTTTGATCGTTTGTCTATACTTCCAACGCCACATTAGCAATTGAGCTTTCATTTCACGGTTCAAGCAGGCCCATTTCCTTTATTCATAAAAGAAAAGGCAGATCTCGCTAGATGTGACGTGTAGTATTACTAAAAGCGTGAAAAAAGCCTCACCTTATAAAAAAAAAGGTATCCAGTATTGTTTCTTCATACTCTCTAAAAAAAAGAACCAAAAAAGGATATTTTCATGCCGGTATACCCTTTTTAGAATCTCTGAGTAACAAATGCAGATAGCCTCTTTTTTATGGTTCTGTGGAATGAGGAATATTCTCAAAGAAATCTTACAAAACCAAAAATGGTACAATGAAATACCAAAATAGCATTGTAAAATATGGTTAAGGATATTTCTAATTACATAGAACCAACAAAAAGAAGGTATCTGTATTTTTTACTCAGAGATTCTAAAAAGGGTATGCCGACATGGAAATACCCTTTTTTTGGTTTTGTACGATACGAAAAGTTTTTAGAGAATAGGCTTCATAGTAGAATTGACTTCTCGTCTTTTGAATACTTTATGTCGACTTTTTTAGCTATTTTTTATTTTGTATCCTAGATACTGATCGACTAATATTAGAAAAACTATCCATGTTTTGACTTTGCTCGGACGATCAGAGTCTTTGCATTCGTACGGATTTAGAAAGAATGAATAACACAAAATTATCGATCAATTTGCACGTTTAACAGTGTTCGTTTGAAGTGCAGAATGTAATGCAATTTTTTTACTCACTTTAAAACTCACGATCATACTGCTGTCCAAAACACAAAGATTTGCAATTTTCAATTGCGATGGATAATTATGTTTTTTATGACTTCAACAGAAGGAGACAAGTGAGGCCTTTAAATGCTTTTAGTAATACCACACGTTATACCTAGTGTGATCGTATTATATTTCAATTGAGAATAAAGTAGATGAAGCTGCGTGAAATAACAATAATAAGACCTTTTTTGGCACATTTCTAGTTTTGCAAAGATGTTCTTTCTTTATTTTGAATTTCATAAGTAAAACTCTTAAACAATTTCCATTAACTTGATATAAAAACAGATATTGTTTATTTATATAAAATTGTCTGTATGAGTAAGGCTTTCGTTTAACCTGCCACTTTCCGCAGACGCACGCACAAATGTAAAGATTAGGGGAAAAAAAATGATTGAATAGGGGATATGATAGATTGAAAGATGTTTATTCCCAATGTATATATTTAATATCAGGAAATGAGATCAAGTTTATTTATTTATTTATCTATCAGTAACTATAAGACTAAAAGATCAATGAGAAAATAAGCTATTTTTTTGTAAACATACGGCCATCACTGAATTAACTTCTCTCTATTATCATATTGTTACGTGTGTACGTGCACTAAATATATTCTACTACATATGCAAATAAACATGAGAATGAGAATATTAGAATGAAAAGTATTTTAAATGTTTTTCTTTTTTTTTATATAAATAATGATCATAGTAGCAGAAAAGAAAAAAGAGAAATGAGGAAGTTAGAAAAAAAGAGAATTGTTTGAAGAGAAATAACAAATGATCAGCCGAATCTAAACATCGTAATTGATGGCTGTCAAATGAGTCAGAAAATAGTATGATTGATTTTCACAATGTCATATCTATCAGAATTCAGCAACAATTAATGCAACTAATGAGAAATTTTAATATGTTACTGTTTAGTAGGTTTTATTCGATATTGAACAAGAAAAATAAATGATCAATTGATCATCAAAAATTCTTTTAGACATGACTCTATCATAATAGACTTTAGGAATATAAATTTATTAAATTTTAATTTAGCCTGTAAACGAAGATTTTTATCCATTTGTTGCCATATCACTTTCTATCAGTACATTTTTAGAGTAAACTTATAAATTTATATAAATATGCTCGAGGATATCACCATTGACTTAACACCCACAAATAAGGAAAATATGTACTTAAATTATTTTTTATTGATTAAAAAGAATTTGTGTTTTTTATAAACAGAAACTCGGGATTTATTGTATTTTTTTGTCTAGAATTATAGATAATTAAATAAAAATAACAGATTATCTGGTTTCGATTGTTGATTACATTTGTTATTCTCGTCAACAACTTCTATATCATCAATATCAGCCGATATGATTTAATAATTTATGAATTTTTGTTACAAACAAAAATGTATTTATTTTATTTTTTTGATTTAATTTAAATTTATATCCTATTCCCTATATTTTAAGTAAATTCCAACATTTTTTCTTCTCTTTCTCCTTTTTTTTTCTTCTCTCTTTTTTGTCTCATGTTGATGTTATCATCGCTATCAGCATGAAAGAAAGAAAGAAAACTAATAGAACTATTAGGATTTCTAATTTGTCTATTAATAAATCATACTCTTCTTCTACGTTCCATGTCATAATAACAAAATTCTTTATCATCTTTTCTATTTAGTTTCCGATGTCAAATATTTAATTAATATTAACTTCTGCAAATACTTTGTAGTATAGATAGCCACCCCTAAAACACATACTAAGATATACATGTATAAGTGACTCTATTTCTTATAGAAACAAAATGCAGGTAACTAACAATGATCCGTTGTATACTGAACACTGTTCAATGCTTGAAATCATATATTTATCTGAATATTAATTAGAAGAAGAAGAAGACGAAAAAAAAAATGTATATTTATTAAGTATCATAGTAGAAATAGATAGTATTTCTTTAACAAACGATTAGAATATCTTGATTAAACAAAAATGTTTCAAAAACATTGATAGAATATATAAATTTACTTACTTTGTATTTCGATATTTATTATATGTTTTGTTCTAAACAAAATTAAGTAAGATTCTCATTTGACGATAGTTAATCTCGAATATTAGACATTATAGATTCAATGACATTTTTACATACAAAAAAAGTAAACATAAATAGTCTTTTTCACTATTTCAAAGATAAATTAAGATAGTAACAGTGAGATTAAGCGGTATTTTTAGGAAGAAATGATTAAGTACAAATACATCGTTGTTAAGTGGATGTTATACAGATATTGACGTAGAAATTCACGAGATTTTACAATAGTTGTTCTATTGATGGAAAAAAAATAATCAGTTGTTTCTCGTTCTCTATTTCATTGATTTTTTTTTTTTTCTATCTAAGACGTGAATATTAATAAAAAAACAAAAATTCGAGATAAAAATAAGAAAAGAAACTTGTAAACCATGCAATTGTACAGGACTAAAACTAAATTATTATTCGAAATAAGTAAGAAGAATGTAGTTACACTTAGATCATTGATGCAGGTCTTTCTAAATCATTCTATCGTTGCGCAAACAAAAAAACTCTATTCAATATGCTATTTTTTTTAAAAAAAATTGTTTCGAACTCTCGACAAAAACATATTAGACATCCATTAGTTATATGTATAGATATTTCTAAATTCAAAATATCAGCAAGGTTATTAGGAAATTTTTCATACATACACATACACACACACACACACATCTCATTTTCTCTCATCCTGTTGTCTATTTATAATGCAAAATACGCAAAATTTGTATGTAGCATAGCCATTTATTATCAGTAAGACGACCAAAATACTGGATTTGAATTAATCAATAATTAGTGCTTGTCAACAACATCAATAATAAATCATTAATTTTTTTTTATATACTAATCGTTTTTCTTGTTATTAAATAATGATCGGTTTATGTTCATATCACAGGCGAATCAAACTAGTTTTAAGATAAAAGATACTCATTACCCTCATTTTATTTATTTTTTTTTTTCTTCTTTTACAAATATAATTTATTACAAAAATGTTATTATAATATGCAAAATACATAATAACAACAAAACCGGTGACATTCTTTCAATATAGATATTCTTCTCGTTTTTTTTTTGTTTTTTTTTTTCTTCTATTTTTATAAGTATTCTATAGCCATCTATAAGATTATTTGTTCTTTAAGAATAGATAGATTTCTTCTTGAGGATAATGATAATGATGAATATTAACAGCTGTAAACCATTTTGATTTTGTGTACAGGTTTTTATTATTATTATTATTATACAAACAGACACATACCATATGACAAATTAGGTAGGTAACAACAGTTTTATTGTAAAAATTATTTCATCATCAACTCACCATCACAGATGTGTATAACAACAATTGATTATGCATTAGTTAAAACAAAAAAATAGAATAAAATAAAAATAAAACTAATTTTTTCAGATGTTTTTGACTGAAGTGATAAAAAAATGATTCTGAAATTAAGATCAAAATGATAAATGTCACTCTAAAAGGCTAGAAAAATATCGTACATTGGTGTGAACAACAGTTGTCTTATTAATAATAAACGAAATAGAAATTAAAGATATATGAAAGTTTGATTGGTGTCAAATATCTTTGAGGAATTACCTTGAACTTGAACTTTACTTTCTAATATCGATTTCTAATATTCAGACTATTGGAAAATGTGTGAAGAAAATTATTTTTTGTTATTTTTTTTCGGAAATATAAAAACTGAAAATATGATAAATGGAGATAGTATAAAATTAATAATTACTCAAAATATTGTTATCTCAGTTTGGAGTGACACTATACAGTAGAGTGTCATGTTCTATCCTCTTTTGAATCAAAACATATCCCGATAGCCATGAAATATCCCCTATAAATTTGATTTTTTTACATAAAATTCATTAGCAAAAAATAATGTTTGAGGAAAGTTTTGACATCACCATGAGAAAGAGGAGAAAAAACTTCAATGTTCTTTTTTTGTCCTCATGGTCCCGTTAGCGACGTTTTTTTAAACAAAAGTGACTATTCAAGTGAGTACTATATCCCGATCGGGATATAGTTCTCTCCTGCTATATAGATGCAATTTACTGTGCAGCTACAAAACCAGTTTCTCTGTGTGTATCTAAAGTGGCATAAAATGGTAACGAAGTTAAATTAATCACATTTTAATGTGTGCATGATATTCTTAAAAATATCTTTTGGCCCTTGTTTTTGTGATACTCACGACACTTTCACAGATTAAATAGTTAGTTGGTGAACAGTGCAATAGTTTTTGTTTGTCCATTGGTAAGAATTTAAGAATTAGTCTCATCATATTAAATGCAAATGTCAGTGGATAAAGGAGACAACACGAGGTTTTAGTGTGTGTGAAAGAATGTGCTTCCTGTTCTACGAAAGATATTCTCAGAATCGTTCTTTAACACGTGCAATATTTCTCTAACTAAAAGTATTGTGTAAAAAATAGTAAGTTATCTCACCTTCAAGATAAATGTCGCATGAATGTCAAAACTAAGCTTCGTCTAAACCACTTACTGTCTCTATGAGAAGACGCAATATTCACGATATCCGCGCGCTAAAGAAAACCACAAATGGATAGAAGATCCTTTCTTTTTTTCAAAAAATGATCGACTCATCATACCAATTAAAACTATACTTGTTATTAAACGAAATATATATATGTATATATTAAGAATACGAGAGAGATACACAAACCGATAGAATAGGAGAGAAAGAGAATGAAATAGAAAGAAAACGATTTTGTGCACACGTATAGACGCTATGTCATATTCTGTGTTGACTTTATTCCGCAACGACGTAAACTGCATTTATTTTATTTCAAATAGTAGCAAGTATGTAGGCCAAAAATGTTGTGAACTTGCTAGTTATTCGCAATACAGAATTAAACTCTATGAAACTGATGTTTATTGTTGCCTATGCGAGCATCTTCTTGGTCTGTCGAGTATTTTAAAAATGTGCGTTTTTTGTGAAGGAAACTATTCCAGTGTCACTATATGTTTTACACGAAATCAAGATTTCATCAGTACAACAAAAAGATTTTATTCAGTACCTTTTGCCAGTGTAAAAAAGTGAAAATGTAATGTATCTTCTGGTTGACTTGTTCTATATCTATAATTGAATTCACTTATTTATCGCTTATGAAATTCTTTTTTTTTTCGAGACTTTTGATTCTTCATAATAACGAGACGATTATAACGTTGAATTTGCTTAATACCATTTTCCGTTTCCATCTCCAATTATAAAACAATCGATGTATACCTATGAATAAAATCTTTCTTATTCTTTTTATTCTGTTTCTGTTTCTCTTTGTGATAATAACACTTAGACAACATCGAATATGAGCACCTTCTCAAGTTAATAGATCACTTTTAAGTGGTGTAACATACGCAAGTCAACTATTGAATAAATATAGCCAAACTACAACAGTTTTATGAGAAAAAAAATTTTTAGACTAATAAACGGAAGAGTATCAGATGCACAGGAAGGCGGAACATGTATGTTGGATGCGCTTTTTTGGACTGCCATATATGGGCACGAGATACCAGAAGGTCACGTTTCATTCATTTATGATCATGTAGACATATTTTGAAGATGCTTACGACTGAGTCAAGAATGTGATCTGAACTATAATTTCTTGGTTTTTATTGAAGAAAAAAACAAGAGAAAAATATCTAATGACAACTAGAATATATTTCTAAACAACGTTTGAATACGCGAAAATGTATCTAAAACGTTACATAATGAACAGAAACTTATTAAAACGGTTTATAACTGGACAACAATGCAGTTAATATTAACAAGTACTAGTGTACTTATATCACATATCATCTCGTTATAACGCGTTCAACAAGTTTTTGTTCATCGTATACTGTTTGCAACACATTGTCACATATTTGACCATTATATGGTAACCGTGTAGTAGTAAATGCATTGTTTCACTTTATCCTCGATTCTCGTGCAGAAACTTAATCTCATTATTTTCAAATGAATTTTACTTGTATAGTGAGCAAAATATATCTATACTTATTCTGATACTTTTGACAATAAGTCAATATAAACTATTTTCTTTTCTTCTCCTCAGTTCTTTTTCTTTATTTTAGTTTCATTTTATTTTGCTTGTTTGTTCGTCTTATACACCAGTTGTATTTTTCTTCGTATTTCTATATTAAGAAGTTGAAACGACAAGACATCAAGTAAGATTTTCTTCAGAATATCTTCTGTTGATACTTCCTATATAAAAACGACTGTATTTCGCACACGGAGAGAGAAAAAGAGTATAAAAGTGAATCTGAACAATTTGATATCTCATGAATTTTAGTGTTTCTATTGTAAGGCATTCATTTCCAAATAATTAAATCAGAAATGATGCGTCGACTTTTAGCGTCCAGATGCAATTGAAATCGTAAATTTCGATATGTAAAACATTTTACTTGATTAAGACTAGTTGTTCGAGAAGTGAACTTTAGCCATGACCTATTTTAGCTATCAAAGAGCATGTGCCTTTAATAACATTCTCTTCTTCTGTGTTTCTTGAAGAATAAATTCCTGGTGAAACTTCTTATAAGCAAGATCTTGAACATCTTGAAATTTCTTGAGTTCTTGTACTTATTGATAATTCCTGAATCGCTATTTTGTTTCGCATTCTTGCTTAATATAACCGCGCAGATTTTCATACTTAAAATAACTTCGAAATTTTTCCTTTCGTGGACACAAACTATTCATGAATGAGTCGGTGATCACATATAATTATATGTCTAACGGTGATGGTTGACATATAGGAAAGAAAATGTAAAAAGCTTTCCATTGCAATACTTTAAAACATTATGAATCGATTCACTCAAGATCTTGAAATTTCTGTCTCAAGATTTTACAAGAAGTTTCACTAGGGACGGACGATCGTAAATTGAATGACACTTTCAACATTTACAGATCGTCATGTATTATGAAAAGTATTTCTTAGAAATGTTTCAAATAGGATGTTCTTTCAAATCGCCGGCAAATTCAGATAAGGTAATTATCCAAATGAAGTTGAAACTCTTAAAATTCTATCAGCTATATTCGCACATGTATTAATTTTGTTGAGATCACGAGTTTGTATTAGTTTAATGAGATCACGACGACTCTCATGGTAGCAGCTGGTTTGTGGTACAATCGCCGCATTATTACCAATGAAAAATGGTAACGTTGACAAGTTCATTAGTGTAATATGTTAATAATTAGTAGAAAAGCGTATATATTTCATTAATGTTACATTTGCATAATAAGTAATTGGATTAAGTTTTTGAGACTTTTGCTTTCTTCTCTCTTCTCTCTTATTTAATTAAACAATGGTATCAAAATATTATTTCCTCAGGTTACAGGTAGATTAGATGTCATAGATTTAAATCTTCTCATATTCTTTATGGAAAATGAATTTCTGTTTTTCGTATTATATTACGTATTATTTACTTATAAAAAGATTTTGCAGAAAGATAGGAGTATATATATCGAATTCTAAAACTACAGATCATAAAAGAACTTCGTATTACTAGTTACTTTTTCTACTTTTAAGCGCATTTCACTAAGACATGTGCGTTAATGATTTAAAAATAGAAAAAATATGTCAAAAAATTGAGAGAAGGTCAATTATATAAAATGAACAATAATAAAAATTGTTACATCTATTTCTGAAGGACATAAAGTAAAAGGTAAAAATATGAGATGAAAGTGTTCAAATATTCAGACATGTTTAAATTTACCGATGTAAATTGTTTCAAAAGAAAATTTATCGTCTTTTTGATTTGCATATAAATGTACGTTAGATTTTGTTTTATTATAGTCCCGGTGTTAAGTACTCAGATACAAATAAATATAGACAGTTAATAATGCGAATCTATCCCGATTTTTCTTCTCTCCCTCCCACTATCTCGCATTTTTTTCCATCGCAGAAAAACAATCGTCTCTTTTTGCTCTTAGATTTTTTTCTAATGCTTAAAAATATAACCATACTTAACTTTTTGTGATTTTGATATGATATAAAACTAAAAGAAAATATATGAGTGTTAACGGCACATTAATTTTTGTATAGGGAGAAAAATAGTTCTTCTCATTTTGATCAGCTTATTTTGATCAGCAAACAACTAAGTTACTGGAATAGATTTTGCACCGTATATATTGTTTTTTATTATTGTATACTGAATAAATCTCAAACTTGCTTATTCAAACCCGTGGTGAAAACATCGGTTAGTACTTTGTTGTTATTGTATAAACTAAGTTTGAATTATAAGAAAAAAAAAAAGGGAAATCTAAGATGTTAATCAAAGATTCTTCTTAAGATAACGCAAGTCCTTTAAACATCATCATATACTTTTCTTTTTTCAAATCTGATTTTATATCGAAGAAGATAAAAGAGAAACAAAGTAGACTTTCAATCGATGAGATCTTGTCATCAAAAAAATTATATATAAAAAGAATTGAGATGAGAACTTTTCAAAATATCAAATTTCTTTCTTATTGAAACAATTTTTTGAAATTATTTTTGATGGAAATTATAAATTTGATATTATTTTTGACTGGTAAGCCTTTTCTGTATCGTACTGAGAAACTGAAGTATAATAGACTCAAACTCAAAGCATCGAAATGACGAATTGTAACTTTTCGTTTAGTCTCAAAAAGTTTTTTAGTCTTTTACTCATATTTTAGTCATTTTTAATTAGAGACAAATGGTTTTGTTTAGGTAGTTGGATCTCACTCTATCAGTGGAGCATTTCAACTAAATTCAAAAGTAGACGTTTTGTACTTTCAATAGTACAATAAACGTATACCAATAATATAAGAAATTCTTTTAATAGATCTTTTATCCGAAGTGTCAGTACTCATTTTTAGATATAAGAGTAGTTTTTATTTACTCTAACTACCATTTAGTTTCTCTCGTGTTTTTTGTACGTCATAAAAATGATTGAGTTATTTATAATGTGTAAAGAATAAAAGTGATTGTGAAAAAGATTTTGTTGTTTTCATTCTTTCTATAATCCATTAGTTATGATGATGATTTTTCTAAATAGATTTTCTTAATGTACATTTTAAACTAATTTAGTGTTCATATCACGCGATAATTCCAACTGGGTACATGCATGTAATTGTGTATGATGTAGAAGATTTTTTTTCTTTTTTTTTATTTCTTCTTTCTTTCTATTGTTTTATTATCCTAATCCAACTTAATATCATGCCATCTTCGATTAGTGATAAATATTGATAAAAAAAACAAAAAAATAAACAGAGAATACAATAAATATTTGATATATACCTGTAGAATTAAGTAAAGGGAAGAAATGAAAATTTATCTAATTTCAGGTTTTTAATACAAGCAGTCACACTTCTAGGTAAAAACAGCGTTGTGATATGCAACAAGGAAATGATGAGTTGTACATTTACATTAGCAAATCTAACTGATATTAATTTTACACAACCAGGTACTATCCTTTTTAGTAGAATGATGAATATAGAATCAAAATAGTCAAATGTTTTTTAGGTAGTTACTGTCCCGCACAATCAGATGGTGGTTGTTGGCCACCTACAAAGTTAAATCATACAGCAACAATTGCATGTCCACCGTCGATACAAGGTGTCGATCGATCAAGTGGGTAAAACTTTGAAGAAAACTAAAGGAAACATGGTCGTGTGACCAAATGATTTTACATTTAATTCAATATTCAAGCATACTGTTGATAAATAAAATATTCGTGGCCACTCACGTGATAATCTTCAACGAATTTCTAGACGTCGAACTCTAGAGAACAAAAACAATTTGAAAATGAAAATTTTTCTAAGATTATCGTTTGATGAGCGTGTCAAGTTATCTGTGTTTTCTTATTTTGAACCTTATTAAATAATTATAAACAATATGAAATAACATTACATAATTGCTTGCGTGATTCTAAAAAAAGTTCTATACTATACATTTGTTTTGATCAATAAGATTTCCACCTTATAAGTGCACTTTTTATATTCAAAAAATTTCATATGCTCTTAAAAATGGTGATCTTAGAAAATATATTTTATTTTTAAAACTTTTTGATTCTCTAAAGTTCGACTTCGAGGAATTTGCTCAAAGTTGTCACATGAACGACAACAGATAGCATGTTCGAGTGTTGTGTTTAGCATAAAAATTGTTTGATCATTTGAAACTGTTCCCTCATAAGTCTTGAATAAAAAATTGTGTCATATTTTAGAGTTTGCACTTCGTGAATGTTTATTAACGGGTAAATGGGATAGAATTCAGTATAAGCCATGTTTTTATCCAGATGTGTGGGAATTAATGAATAAATATTATGTAAACAAGTCACCAGGAGAGAGACAAGTAAATAAGAGACATACGTTCAACCTGATTTATATAATTTACAGAATATTTTCTTTAGGCTTATACAGATGTATTACAAGCGGTGAGAATTATTGAAATGGTTGGATTATCAGTATCATTTATTAGTGTTATTCTTTCATTGTGTATATTCTGTTGTCTGAAGTGAGTGAATATGTTGTAATTTGAATTATTTTTTTAGTTAAATTATTTTTCTATATGTCTAAAGATTACTGTATTATTTATTTAGGTCATTGTATTGTAGTCGTACAAAAATTCATATTAACTTATTACTTGCTATATTACTGCAGATAGTTGCCAGAATAATTAATTACGGGTATAGACCTCGTCAGTATTTATGCATGCTGCGTTGACTCTTATTATTATTCATATTCTAGAATTCAAATGAAATATTCTCAAGGTGATAATAGACGTATGCAGAAGGATCAGCTCGCTGTTGAATTACCAAAATATATTGTATGCATCTTATATTATTAATATTTTTTCTATAATGAATAATTATTGTATTATTCATCATTTTCAGGTTTTAATTTGTCCTTTTATTGTTATTGGTTTACAATTTGGTATAAGTGCTATGTTTATGTGGATGTTATGTGAAGGGGTACATTTAAATAATGTTTTAACCGTATCCGTATTTAAAAATAAACTGAGAACACTATATTTTCATTTACTTGGATGGGGTAAATTAACAATGACACTTTTTCTAATTTGCTTCGATTTACTAAATTGTTTCGTTTTCGTTTAGGTGTACCATTTTGTTTGACATTGAGTTGGAGTATAGTAATGTTTTTCAAACAACGTGATCGTCAATGTTGGTCAAACTATAATTATTTGCCCTACTATTGGATAATCGATGGTCCACGTTATGCTGTTATGATTGTAGGTTTGTTTGAAGTATACACATTTTAATATATTACACAGTTAATCTGATATTGTTTTAGATTAATTTTATATTTTTGCTCAATATTATTCGCGTTTTGATTGTTAAAATCAAAGAAGGATCAGAAAAACAAATAAGAGAAAAGTATTGTTGTACTACTGTTGTGAAAATGTGCAAAACATGACAATTATACAAAGAGTCACTTGATAACAAAATTTAGTTACCACCGTTATTCAATTGTTTAAATGCACATTTTCATAACTGTTTTGATACTGTGTAACTTGTATGAAGCATGTGTCTATTTAGCGTTCAAAGGCGGGGCTCCATTAGTACCAGATTTGTTAGGTAAAACTAGTATTATTGATGTATAAAACTTTTACTATAAGTCATATGGTTATTTTTAGAAAAGCCGTCAAAGCAGCCATATTTTTGTTACCATTATTGGGCATCACTCATATGTTAGAAACATTTGTGACACCTGGTCAGTATTTTTGTCACTATTTATCATTAATATAAAAAAATTTCTTATCATTGTCTATTTCAATTTTAGATGATCAATCTATAGTATTGTTTGCCATTTATTTTTCTGTTACTTATTTTATGTCAACGTTTCAAGGATTTTTTTGTTCATTGCTGTATTGTTTTCTAAATACAGAAGTAAACTCTTGAAATTCATTAATATAATACTACGAAATATGTTTATACTAATATTTAGGTTCGTGAAACAATTTCTCGTCGTTTACAAACAACTCAATTTTGGTCTAGATGGAAATCATGTTTACGAAATAAAGATCGAAATGATAGAGAACGAACAAGAATGGAATCATTATTACCCCAATCATCACCTTCAGTATGTATGGAAATAGAGAATTTTGAGTTTATCAGTAATCCTATCCTAATAATTATTACAGTTTATTTATAAAAATTTAACGTTGAGAGAATATTGTATGATTTATTTTTTGTTTAGAAAAAAACTCATATAGAACTTAATGATCGACTGGATGGTGAAAATAATATGACTAAACCCATTCTTCAACAAGAACAATTAACTCATATCGTCTCAAATGGACAATCGCCGACTATTCAATGTTAAGTTTTTAAATATTTTCTCATTTATATTTTTTTATCTCATCTCAGTGTGGCTGTGTGCGTTTGTACTGTTTGCTCTTCATATTATTTTTAACGAAAAAAAAAGATTTTCAAATTTTCTGTGATTGTGCTGTTACTTTTTTTTCGTGCTTTCTTCGCTATTTGAATTTTGTGACCTGGGTGAACACGAACATATTTCTAAGAGATATGAGCAGTGTGCATAAAATGGATTAATACATGATTTTTTAGAAAAACAAATATAAGTTGAGTATCTGTTACGGATAATTTCGATGTGAGACGATGGATATCATCATCATTCTAATCTCTAGACTATACCCACGATCATAGGAACATGACAGTCACCATAGAACTATGACTAGTTGGGCTGATATGACTAATACTAGCTATGTAGGAATGTGTACAATACAATAGTTAGCACTGTTGATAATAGACATAAAATAACATCGATGAATTCCAGCAAAGGCTCATTAGTTTTTGTTTAATGGAATAAATTGTTGTATTTGCTTGACTTTTAAGTGATCGATGATAAATTAACATAAAATACTGTTTGTTTGAAACATGCTTCGTTATAAATACACTCTAATCTCGTTTAGAATGCAGAAAAATAATTACATGAAAACCTTGGTTCCAAAAACATAGTTTATGAATCGTTAACACTATTTTACAAGTTAATTTGTTAGATGACGTGAAATGAAACAAAAACATGTATTATCAGTAAGAATACGATAATACTATTTGTTATAAATGAATTAGCAAACCATAATATTTGGACTGTAAGCAATTATTTTGAATTGTAATAATGATTGCACTGTGAACGTGTGTGCATGAGAATAATAGCAAAATAATACCAAAGCAACTCATACCAGCGTAAATACAATGATATAAGATCATTTCTCTATAATACCAGTTATAATCTTTGAAAAATAGGTTAAGAGCTAGTATGTACACAGTGGATATGCGATCTCCGTTGGGAAAATGATGAAAACAGTTAAGAATGGTGATTTGTAACAGAATAAGATCCTTACATATTTATTCATTAATTATTTGTAGGCAACGTACTTTTCAAAAAATCGCTCTCCAAATTGTATATTCGTCTACGACAAAGCAGAATATCGGACAAGATAGTCACGAATGTTGCATCTTCTGAAACCAAAAAATGATTATATGTAAGCATCAAAAACAGATATCAATAATTAAATGACTCTGTATATCGAAAAAGCGACAGAAAGAGTAGACAAATCTTACTTAATAAATATGCTGCTTCCACTGTGATCATCTGTTTGCTTGAATATCCTCGATGCTGATGTCTAAATTTTCGAAGAAAGAAGGTTTATTTGTATGTATTAAATGGGCAAACGGGATGAAAGGGGGTGAAAGCGTTGAGAGATATGTGAAAATGAATCAAAATAAGATAGTAATGGTATTTTTGTTGCAAATTGAGGGTAAGATATTACTACATACATACATTTATGTTTTCTCAGACATTTCCTAGCACTAATCATTTAAAAATTATATCAGAGATTTATCTTACTCAAAATTGCCGAAGCATAATGGTTACATATATGTGCGTTAATACTAGTACAGTAGAAAGACGAAGTTCGCTTGCCTATATTGAACAAGCTCAAACTATAGAAAACAAAAACTTGGTTCTGTGAGAACCAAGCCCAGATAAGCATAAAAAGATGGTGAGGATTTAACGCTTGAATAAAACCTAACATAATATCAAATGCAAGATAGTCCATCTTAAAATGTTCTATCTTAGATAGAAGAACATTTTATTACACAACTAGTCTTCAGCAAAAAAAACGTGTAGTGTAGCGCCAAATCAAAATCACACTAAGTTGATTATTTTAATTTCTGTACTCGCAAGTGCATTCTGTCTTAGAACTTCGATGTAGCCTTCACTCAAGTAAATAACTGTTTACTCGACAATATAGAGGTTTTCCATTGCTTTTGTATTGTGTGCCACGACTTACCAATCACGGACCATACGAAGAATGCTTTCATTGCACTATCTACGATATAATGAAAAAGCCGTTAACGGATTTTTCCATTAAGGATTGATCAATTAAGCTCCGTGATTATTCGATTTTTTCGTGCTAAAAATAGAAAAAAATCTTTCTAATCTTATCAATATGTAGAGCAGTGTCTCTAACAGCAAAGCGTTTATACGCTTGGGAATTCAAAAATACGCTGTTTTACCCTTTGCTCTCGCTGTTTATTGTCTGTTGCCTAATAGAACTTTTTTATATTTAAGAGATGATAAAAAAAACTATTTTAACTAGTTTCTATTTTTCTCTTCTAATTCCTGATGCTTATTTGATGCTTTCTTTTTTCGATTTGAAAGGTGTACGCTTTGCGCAAAAAAAAAAGAAGAGTGTCTGCATACGCTGGAGGTTGGAAAAACAAAGTACTCGTACGCTCAGCGGATAAATTCTGTTAGAAACATTAACGCAGAGTTCTTCATGTCATAAGAAAACTAATAAAAATTTGTTCGATATATCATGTTTTGCACAGGGATGTAAAAGTTTATATTTTCAATTTTGAATCATACAATCATCATTTTTCAACTCACAAATTTCACTCCTCTATTGCTCACTGTTGTTGTTAATACGGCGTTCAAAATGGATTTATTTAGACAAAAGGCGTACTACGCTGTGAACGAGGTAGAAGGAGATGAACTGCATCGTAAACTGTTTTCAGTCAGTTTCGAACCTAAAAAATAAGCCCTATCTTTTTTAAGTCTAATTGAAAACATTTATTTGAATGTTGAAACTAATGTTTTGTTTTTCGTTGATTTTCAATAGTACTGTTGTTATGTTGTAGATGTATATTTGAGCTTTCCTGCTCTTTTTTATTTTGTTTGAGAGTTGTTTTCTGTTCTTTCATCGTCGATGAACTGACATGACAACTCAGAGGCCGAGTCTTTCAAGAACACCGATTCCATCCACCCAGAATGCTAATTCCATTACTTCTGATCCAGTTGTATCATCTGAAGATTTTCTAAAACGTTTAAGAGAATTTCATAGATGCAGAGGGTACGTTTTTTTCTTCACTGTCACGGGATTCAACTGTATTGCTTTTTTTTTTCTAGCACATTGTTTCGTTTTTTGCCTACTATTGCGGGTGTCGTTGTTGATTTACAATCACTTTATCAAGCAGTTGTATCAAATGGAGGATGGGAAAAAGTAAGAGGGATAATCTGTTTATCTAGAATCTTCTGAACCCTGTCAATCTAATATATTTTGTCTAGTACCAGCATTAAATGGGTGTATCGGCAGGTTTAATTCTTAATAATACATATTAGCGATATTTCTATCTAAATAATAAAAAAATTTCATATTCCCATGCAGTCTTTTAACCTTAGTCTCTACCAGATATGTTAGATTTTTGCAGTGTTTATCGTTGTTTTTAGGTCAATGATAAACAGTTATGGTCGATTATAGCTAAACAGTTTAATATCGAAACATCTTGTTTAAATGGGACGCAAGCATTAAAAAATATTTATATACGGTAGGGCTAAGACTTCTTTCATTCTAACAATTTTACCATATCTCTTTTGTAGGTATTTGTATGTGTATGAAAAGATCAGTAATGGTGAGAATGTTGATGCACATGATGAAGACGATGAAGATTCAAAACGGCGAACTGTGTCTCATCTACAACGAGTACCACATTCATATAACCATCAACAACATAATGTCGCAGGTAGTAGAACTCTAAATTTTAATAACACAAATGGATCACTATAGTTTTTTAATGATACTTCACAAAATAATATTAACATTGTTATTTAGAATGAAAGACCTTTTCTTTCTAAATTACTAAATTTTCATTTTATTTCTTTTTTGTAGATTCAGCTCGTGTACAACAGGGTTTATTTCGTGAATTTGTTAAACGTAGTGAATATGAAAAACTAGAATTATCTCTTTTATCCGGCTTTCCGAACGAGCTCACATTTACTTTGAATACTCTTTTACTTTTATCATCGAATGATCATCAGCATCCGCAACAACAACGTTATCCACAACTTCGATTGTATAAATGTCCACGCATCTTAGATATCCTGTTTCATCATATGGGCTTATTTCTATCCGAAAATTCGAATTCTCATTTACAATTATTGTACGAAAATATTTGGAGTAAACATGTAAATTATCATTTACGATCGTATTGGTTTCGATATTGTCCGAAAGAAATTGTCACACAAATTTTAGGCAAAGGTATAAGTACAAACGTGCTTCACAAACCATTTGTTTATAGAACATAACTTTTCTCATGTAGACGACAAAAAATTAGCCGCAGTCACAAATCCGTCCGATGAAAATGGTGAAATTATTTTGTATAATGGCTTCAATGGAAACGCATTTGATGCGGACTTCGATCATGATATATTTGAACAAAATCAAGAATTACGTGTTGAACAAATTTTGATGGTTATTCGTAATTTATCATTTGATCGTGCCAACGCTCAGTATCTATTAGCTCAAACAAGAAATAATCAAAAATTACATATGATTTATCAATTTTTACTATTGACAGCGTATTGTGAACGAAAAGAAATACAAAAATATGCCTTTGATATTATAACAAATCTAGCTCAATTAATTAATCTTAAACATTTAGAACAAATAAATGAAAATATACTCAAATTATTTATAGGTACAGTTTCTGCTAGAGTAGTCGGATATTCACTTTTAATGTTCAGGCGATAAGTCTTCAATATACCACTTCACTTATCGCTTATCATCTATTTTAGAGTTAATTCGTTCAATGTTATTTGAGAATGATGACCGTTTAAAAATCATTCGGTCATTAGAAATTATTGGTAATTTGACATCGCAAGGCATGTCCAATGAATTATTCTTGTTGGATTATATTGATATTATTGTTAAGAAACTGATTCATATTCCAGATATTCTCATCTTAGTTCATACTTTGGAATGTTTATATCGACTAAGTGAATTAGGTGAACAGGCATGTAATCAGATGTTAAAAGTGGATGTTATTGTAACACTAATTAATCTTTTAACAATCGAAGCAAAAAGTTTTAGTTCACAAACAATAAAAACAATAAAAATTGTTGAAATGTCAGCACAACCGGTGCTTATGCCATACCAACAACCAGTATTAGCTACAAGTAAGTAAGAAACAAGTGCTTTTCATTTTTTAATCGAACATTTCTTGTAGTGAATGGAACAACTCAGCATCAGGTGTCGAATTCAACTATTCTTGTTCAAACTACACAACCTCCGTCTACTCAACAACAACAACAACAACAACAACAGCAGCCTCAGACGGTCACGTATGCTGTCGAAAATACAGAAACAAATAAATCCTATTATGGAACAAATAATAAACTCATTCTTCAGCAACAGCAACAAACACTAGCCAAACCTCCTCCTCCAACTTTACCGTTGCCATCTTCGACAATTATTGGAGTCACAGCATCTGGTAATTTACTATCAGGAAATAACGTTTTTTATCCACCAACTCAAAGTACATCACTACCAAATAATGTTACTCAAGGGCAACAGCAACAGCAGACAACGATCGTGATTAATAATCTACAACAAAAGCAATATGTTGCCGATGAAAGCGCAGAAAAGAAAAGGAAATTGGACTGTAAGTAAAATTTGAACAAAAGAAACGTTAAAAACAGTAGCTGCTCGTTTTTAGCTATATCCGAAACAATTGCATCTGTTGTCAATGGTTATCCATCTTCTCTGTCTCCAACATTTCTTGACACTCAAACTCAACCATCTCCGGCTAAAAAACGATCTCGTTCTAATCGTCAACGACGTAAAAGTAGTGCAAGTAGTAGCACAATAAATGGAAATATCAGTTCGAGTAATAGTAACAGTAATATGAGTCAATCACAGTCGTTCCAATTTCAACAACCAAAACTTGAACCATCTAGTGGTGGTGATGATAGTGAAAATAGTTCAAGTAATCACTCATCGTTTTATGGACAACATATTATTGGACAATCGCCGTTAGTTAACTCATATCAAATGTAAGTGGGACATTAACTGGTCTTGTATTCTTTTGTATTAATTTTGCGTTTTAGATCTCAGCAAAAACCTTCTGCGAAACCTCTATCAACAACAAATGAATCCTTGTCATTAGAAACAAATGATTTGCAAGCACCTACAACAAACATCTTGTGTGATCAGATTTCGAGTATATTACCACCGGAATTATCCATATGTCATATAAATGATACTTCAACAACTCAAATAGTTCACTCAATTGTCTCAGACATTATCGATCAGTGTATACCTCTGACTGATCAAGAAGTAGTTGATATTGTTAAAACAGTTTTATCTGATTTATGTCAACGAATTAGTGAACGACAGATTAATTATAATCAAATACCGTCACCCGTTTTTAAACGAAAAATGGAAACAGATAATAGTAGTGAGCATATTAAATTGAAACGCACTAGAGCATTGAAAGCCGTCAAAAAATTAGATCAAGAATGTAATATCGAATTATATTTTTATACATAAGAAGTTATGAAAAATTCTAATTTTAGATGAAACCATGCCTCCACCTCTACCTGTTCATGATATAAATGGCTTACAACAATCTGAATCAAAGCCAAAGCAACGTACAAGAAATCGTCGCCAAACAATAAAAACTGAAAATCACATCACCTCCGTCACTGTTTATAAAACAGATGAACAACCACATCATCAAATACAAACACCAATTCTTCCTGTTTCCGCGCAGTCGATCCTACCTACCACTAACAATCTGGTTTTTGTTAAAAGCACAGCATCCTTGCCAAATGTACTTACTCCGACACCCGCTCAACCATCAGTTTCATTCCACCCACAGCAACAATTAGTTCAACAGAATGGTGGAATAGAATATCAGTGCGAATGGGAACAGTGTAGAAAGTACGATAATTAATCAATATAACACGTAAAAGTAACATATCGATTTATTTAGATTATTTCCATCTGCACGTAGTGTTTTTCATCATTGTTGTTCTCAACATGTTAAAACTTGTACGGATAATGTTTGTCAATGGCTTGGATGTGATCGAATTAGAAGACAAAAATGGGCACTTATCAGTCACATACAAGTAGATAATTATTTGAAAAATCATCTCTTCTCTACTGTTACATTTTTTCGTTTAGGAACGCCATTGTTCTGAAGCTGCATTTCGACATTCATTTGCTAAGAAACAAAAACAACAAATAACTACCACACCTACAACTGCCACTCCGCCACCGGTGGCAACAACTTCTACCACTGGAGGGCAGATTGTAACCGGTTATGCTCCAGATGCGGCATGGCTAGCAGTGCGAAGACATATGCAAATACCAACGTTTGACGAATTGCCCGTAAGCGATTTCGAACTTTGTAGTTAATTGATGGAGACTAAGTTGCTATTCTTCAATTTTTATAGAAAAATAAAGAAGGCCCATTAACAAAAAGTATAAGATTAACAGCTGCATTAATTCTTAGAAATATTGCACATTATTCAGCCACAGGAAAACAGTAAGTTATTGTGGTAACAGTAAATTAGTCTCAGCTAAACTCAGTAAAAAGTATGTTTTTCGTTATTTATAGAAATCTTCGTCAGTATGAACATATAATAGCAAATTTAGCATTGGACCCATGTGAAGCATCAAATGCATTAACATCTTGTCTGTGGGAATTATACAACTGAATGGTTTTGTTAATTCGTTTTTGTTTTTTTATATATTCAGTGAATATTTCTTTAAAAAAAAATTTGATGATTCAAGTAGGTTTTTGTAAATATCTTTTTTTGTTTTCTTGATTCGAGTTTACATATATATCATTTGTGTAGCTGATGTTCTTGTTTCAGTTTATTTTTTTGTTTTGTTTGATTATCTTTATTTTTTCAACATAGTTCTGTATTTCCTGTTCTATAGAATTTGAAAACAAAATATTTCTATTTGTAAACTATAGATGGGTGATTGATTCGATTTGATTGTTAAAAGAATATAGATGGAAAATGAAAAGACTTAGTGAGAATTAATAACACGTTCTTTCTATATGATTTCTTTTAGTGTAGTTGTAGTGTGTGCTCCTATTGGATGGCATCGGTTATCAGAATCGATCACTTTGATTTGAAATATACCTAACTGTAATGTTCGAATGCTTCAACTCCGTGATCTTACTGATTTCATCATGTACTACCGAGAAATATTTTCTTTGTACACGTAATTCAATCAAAACTTCATCTTGAACGTGGCTACACAAGATGTACTTCGACTGTGTCGAGCAAAACGAATGATTTTCGATCTCATAGTTTTCGAATTATTTCAGAACAATAACAACAGTATTTGATCATTGTTTATGCTTGAGGTAGATAAACATTTTTCAGATCAACAATGTTTGCAATTGAGCTCTTGAAATATGTAAAAAATAGTATCACAATTGCCTTCTGATCATGCGAGTAATGTATTTCATCGAGTAAGTCTTGAAGAAACAATTCGCATTAGAAAAGATCTTAATAAACATTATGTGAATAGGTTAGACCTATGTATGAAATCAACATATCAGTTAAAAGGTGTGTTATTTTCACAGTGCATTAAGATCATTTGATCATTTCTTAATATGTAAATGTGTAAGATCTATCGGTTTAATAGACTATGGAACAAATAGCTACGATCCAATTCATTTGAATATTTTAAAGGGAGTTTTAAGATATTCAAGGGGTGTATTATTATATAACATATTAGTAGTGAATGTTTTGCAAAAAGTGATGAGAAATGCATCATACATGTATAAGCATGTGCTACATATTTGATGTAGTCATGAATATAATATTCAATTCGAAGTACAATATAATTCGGAAAATTATCAATTTTTCTTTACTTTAAAATTCATTAGTTTTAAAGAGCACAAAAAATCAGTAGCCGAGAAAAATATTAAACACTTATTCGTGAAGTTCCGTAAAAGACCAACAGATTACTGTGCACTTTATGAATGAAACCAATCTTGAATATATGTTGAAATACTGCAATTGAAAGTACCTCGCGTATCTTTCTATGACTACTGTCCATTTCAATGAACAATGTACCCGCTTGTAACTTGAATAACTCCGGAACGGAAGCAGCAAGAGATCTGCGGTTTTCGTTGTTGGAAAGAGAAAAGATAACTTTATGCTTTTCCGTAAAATCCAGCGACCTCACACCGATTTTTGGCGCCACCTATCTGTGAAACTTTTAGAAGTACGCTTAGCACCGAAATTTCGTGTAACACAGGAGTGGTGGCTCTTTACTTATTACTCGGTGTTACTTTACCAAGTAAAGTAATAAAAATTTGTTACTTGTTACGGGTAATTAGTAACATCAGATGCTAGTTTATTACTTTGTTACTAGTTACAAGCAACACAGTTGTTACTTGTTAGCTATACATCACGTTAAGGGAAGAGTCATAACTTAAAAGACATCTAATGAAATTCAAAAGTTTTTCTAAACTTTCTAAAACACCTGTTTTCTACAAAAAGTTTGTTCTTTGTTACTTTACCAAAAGTAATAAAGTAACAAATCTTTGTTACTAGCAACAAGTAACAGTTTCGTTACTTGTTACTACTCTCTAAAAAAAGGTATTTTAAAATAAGGAAATGGTATAACCATTTGAACCATATCATAACTGTTTAAACATTTTTTACTTTTATCAGGAAACCTCTTTAGGATTTTTAGAATATGAAAAAGCCGTGATTTAAAAAACTCTGAATTGATTTGATATTTTAAAATACCTGAAAAGTTTTTTTGTGACAGGAAGAAACCTCAGCTGTTTTTCAGAACGTAGTTTAGTCGTATTTTAGAAAACGAAAATTTAGTAAAAAAAATTAGTTTTTTGAGAAGAATAAGAAACTTTTAAACAGTTATGATATGTTTCAAATGCTTAAACCCTTTAAACGTTTTTCACGGGTCGTCATACCTTTTTTTGTTTTTTCTCAAATGGAGAATACTTTTTAGGGTTTTTTGGAATACCTTTATTTTTAGAGTGTAGTAACAGTAATGGTAAACAGCTAGCCCTATTTAGGACTCAATTTAAAGGAATTTAACGCCTTTTGGCTAGAAATGAAGTCTGAAAATGCGTTTTCAAAATTTGTAAGATAGTTTCTTTGAGACATAAAACTCGTTTCGTAGACTGAAGTCGCGAGATTAGGCGTTTCTACATCAAATAAGCGAGTGAAAAACGCGTTTTGAACGCAAATTTCATTATGCGTCGCGTTTTGTGTTTTACACCTGTGAAAAGTTGCGTTTCGAGTTTGAATAACTTTAATTTCTTGCGTTTGTAAAAAGAAGATTTCGTTTTCACTCTCACCGAGTACTAAAACGCAATAAATTCGTTATGTTCTTGTAGGAATTGCGATTTTCGTTTTTCGAAGAAAGTACAATACACTGTTTGTCGCGTCTGAATGAAAGTTACATTCGCTTTTGTCGTTTTTTTGAGATGCGTCTCGAAACTCTTGCGGGTTATATATATCTCAGTCAAAAATAGGTACTTATTTCGGTTTAGAAACATTTTCAAGAATTTCTGAGATTGCTTATGGATTCCTCGCAAAAAGTTGCTTTGTGAAACTTAGCTTTTAACTATATCAGATATACTATTGGAACTCGGATTAGCTCAAGAACCGTGAAAAACGCGAGTTTAGCTTCAAAGTATCGCGTGAAACTCTATTTACAAAAAATTTAGCGCGTTTAACGCAACCTATGATTACCTCAAACACGATTCTCGCGCTCTTTTTTAAACGAATTTCTTACGGTAAATTTTTCGTAAATAGAGTTTCGCGCGATATTTTGAAGCTAAACTCGCGTAAAAACGAATTTTCAAAAGATATAGGTGACTGGGTAGGTATACATTCGATAGAGAAAATTGTTTTCTTTCAATCTACTCGAGGCCGAGCTCTCTAGCTTATGATATTTAGGAGCTATAAGTGTTTTCTTGAGAGCCCCGACTTCGGCCAGCTGACCTTAGGTTAGTCAAAAAAACGTGAAAAGACAGGTAATCGACTACGCTGAGCCGATTGGTGATGTTTATTTTCACTTTTGAAACGATTGAAGTATTAAAGTGAAGATATTCGAAATTTTAACATTTCGACGTTATGAATTTAAAATATTAATGGGAAAATGCGTGACAACACACAGAAAAATGATTATTTCTCCATGGGTTTTGATGTGAAAAATACGAAATGTAGCTAACAAATAGAGCGAAGTCAGAGCTACATAATGGCTGATTCAGGTTTTCTTACTTTCAACATAACACATTAACATACGAGATCGTTTTTGAATCTACAAAGTTTTCAGCTTTTTCGCCTTTCGTATAATTTGCGTAGTTTTCTTGATTGGAGTTTTGAAATTAAAGTTTATGTATGGTTGTGTGGAGTATTTTGCATCTTTTAAGAAAAACACTAATCTTAGGATCTATTCCCAGAAACTCATTCATTATGGCGCACCCGATACTTTTCTGGAACTAAATTGTTCGCGCATTTCTGAGTCATAATTGATGAAATATCTATAACTTTGTCAATAATCCGTTAACCGAAGTGATTTATTCCATAAATTAAAATGGCGGTATCCCTAAGGTTTCTGGGAGAAAACAGCTTGTTAACGATTCCATCTCGATATCACTTGATAGAGCATCATTTCCTGAATCTACAGAGGTGTTTTTCATTTATTTTCCATGCGAACAGGGGATACTGGAGTTTGGAATACCTGTTTTTCACCGAAGGACCAAGTTCCGTAAACGTTTTCTTCCTGAGCCATCTTTTCATTTTGCAGTTTAAAGGCGATATTCGTGATCAGCGTAGTCGACTCTATATGACTAAACATTTAAAGTTGAAAAAAAAGCGATCAAAAGCTTTCCAGAAACCCCTATACCTAAGGCCTTAAAAAGCCGACTGGGAGATTTTGCGAAACCGAGTGCGTGGAAATGTTCCTAGGGATCCCATGACATGGTTCCAATGGGAAAAAGCCGAAAATTTTGGGGGCCGGAAAAGGGCCTGTCCCGTAGTTTTTGCTCAAATTGGAGTAAATTTCCACCAAAATTTCTGAAAGCAGGAGGGGTGTACACTACCCTTACACAAACGGTCGCTCCGTCACTGCCTAATCCGTATCCAAAGAATAAATAAACAAACACAACGTTGAACGATATGTTGTTTTACCATATAAAAGTAAAAACCATATAAAAGTATGGTATCTTAGCCCAAAAGGAAAACTGTTTCTCTTTATGTGTGGTACTTCTTGACTTAAGAATATGAAAGCTGTTTCAGTGCATTAATTAAGAGCTATAGTTTAAAATAGTTTTAAAAGTTAGTGAGTAAACTTTTGGAGGAATGAGAATACTTGCGAATATCTGCGAATACTTCCGAGTATATGAGAATTCCGGAATACGCGAATCCGCCTTTTCCCCCTTGGCCCGGTTCCACATGCGCAAATTTAGTAAACAATGGTTTCAGAAAAAGAGATACCAGCTTAGGGGATGGCCAGCGACTTCCCCTGACGTCAATCCAATAGAAAATTTATGGAATTATATCGATAAAAAATGAACTCATCACCATCCCAGCACAGCAGACGAGCTCGAGGCTATCAAAAACAAATTGTGATCAGAAACCAAGCTTGAAATATGTAATAAACTAGTGGAAAGTATGCCACGACGTCTACAATCGTGTATCCGTGTGAGAGGAGGAACAGCAGCCAAATATTGACTCAAATAATAAAAGAAAAAGAAAAATGGCTCTATAATTTTTTTGTAAAAAATCTTTTGTAAGAGAAAAATATTTCTATATTTTTTCAATAACATGTTTGAAAAGAGCAGACTTAAATGCATATACTCATGCGGTCTAATCTCTCTAAAATCGTTAATTAACCAAATAAATAAAAGTTAAAGAGTAGGCTCTAACACGTTTCTTTTTTCCACTACTATAAATGAAAGATTCGATCTAGAACTAAAATGTTGAAAGAATTCTTTTATCATCTGGTCTACAGGAAAAGTTCTTTAGTGTTCACATTCAAGGTGGTCAGAAATGCTGTACGGCGGCAGCTGTGATCCAACGGCAATAATTTACTTGACATTTATTAACTTAAAAGATGATTTACCAAAAAAAATATCGAATGGAGTCATGACTCTGTTTGAAAATGAAATGAATATACCAGCTACACGGATATACATATTTTGTTTCAACGACAGCCGACATGATTGGTTATAATAAGCCTACTATCGTTGTATAATTATTAACTGTTTACTGTTTGTTTAAGTTATTTTTTTTTCTAATATTATTCTCCAAGACATAGTTGATAACATTATTGAACTTAAACAGATGATTAATTTAAGTAGATATATTCTCTATCTGTATCAGAGACGGCAGAACGTTTCCAAATGAGGTAAGGCTCAGCACAAGATAGCCCCTTATTCAAAACAAAACTTTTTTGGATTTTGCTTATATCAAGTATAAAGAAATTAAACTGCTATACTAGACTACTTAGTCTCTGTTGCCATATCATGCAGAATACTGCCAAATTCTACTGTTCTGTTTACTAAGAAAATGCCTAAACATGCTTAGAAACAAAGAAGTTCCAACTAAAAAATACTAGTTTATTAAGCACTAAATTATAGATCCAAAAAACGCCTGTCTTTTTATGTTCGAAGAAATGGATGTGTTAAAACTCTAGCC
>CAJNOQ010000747.1:0-42109 GCA_905250885.1 Didymodactylos carnosus
ACAATGGCAATTGGCAAAAAAATTGTCGGTCAAGAAACACGTGATTTACGTCAAATGTATCATTATTTCGATTATAATGCATGGTGCGATGAATTAAATAAAAATGATGCAAATAAAAAGAAAAAAGTAAAATTAACAAAAAAAGAATTAGATGCAATAAAAAGACGAAAAGAAGAAAAAAAACGGAAATTTCGTAGTAAATGGCTACTAGATGATTAAGCTATTGATCTTGATGGAAAAATATTTGCACTAAAGATTAAATTAATTCGTCTTTTTCAGTCGAAAATGAACGAAACTGTCATACGAGAATTTGCTAAGATACCATAGATCTCAGCTTATGATTAGGCAAAATTCTCAAAATGAGTTTATTTTCATTTATCGGTTTCTTGTGAATTCACTAGTTCCACTATCTATGCTAGCTCTCTGTAATTTGCATCCGGAGAAAAACTGTTGCTATGTAACATGAAACATATTGACGCTTAACTATCAACTGTATTCATTAGTCCTTTTCAAAATTTATTTATGATTATAATTGTACATGTAAGTTGCTTCAAGCATAATTTTCTGTTGTCTGTCTCCGTCGGTTTTGACAATGGTAGCATAAACTTCAAAAAGACAAGACAGATGTGGGCAAGTCCAAGCCTGGATTTGTTGACGGACTTGGATTTGACTTGGACTCGAGGGTTTTTTATTAAATCCGTTTGAACTCTAGTTATGAGATTCAAGAAAGAAGTTAGTGTCATCTTAAACGTAATTAATTCTCTTTTCTTGTCATACATGTATCTAATGTATAATAATGACTGGTGTATATAATTATGGCATTCGTCAACTTGGTTATTCACTGGGATTTTTAAGAACATCGAGTCTCACTGAGAAATAAGACGAGTTTTGGAAAAACCAATAGCTGATATTTTAACAGTTATTGTAACTTTATATGCCATTTTAATTAGCCGATTCAATTCAGGTGTATCAAATGAGCATGAATGATACTATAACAAGCAGTTTAAGGTCTTCGAGAGCCTTTCTAGAGATTTTTCAAAATTTTCAGTAACAGCTTCTCTTCTTGTCGTAATTTTTCGATGTGTAACATAGTTTTAGCTTCTCATCCCCAAACGTGTTATCGTCGCTATGAAAAGTTTGTACCTTTAAATCGATGGTATCTTAACTTCAGTTTTTCTTATTACATTAAACTATTTCTCAATGCTTTCATTTATTATGTTTCCCCTTTCTTTCTGTTATTAGTAATTTCAGTTCATGTAGAATTGATGATAATTCTCGACTAATAACGTTTAATTTGTTGAACAGTGAGAAACATCTTGATGAATAACGACAGATTAAAACCTTTCAAAACTCAAACAACATTTTCGCTTTTTTATGTACAAATGATAGTTCAAAAATACAACAAGTTTTAAGTAAAAGAAGACAAAAAACACGAATGGCCTAACTGAGAAATAAGACAGATACACTATCTTAACATTAAACTTGAGCACCACTAATAAATATCACTATCGCTCATGCTTTCATACTGATCATCATCACTATCGCCACTATTGTCACTTATAAAATACATATCCATCTCATTATTATCGCTATTACTCACTTCAGTATCAGTTCCTGATTTAGGCATCACTTTTCCACCATGTTTTGTCACTTTATCATTCACAATTTGTGCATAATTTGGATCGAAAAAATCATACGTACAGTAATTAATCAATGTCAACGGTAATATAGATAATTTTTTTACATCATTTGGATATGATTTAATACGATCTTTAATGACTAGACGACACTGTTCTTTAAGACTGAGTTTTGAATGAAACAATTTGTCGTACATTTGGTTCAATGATAGATTGCGTTTTGATCGAATTTTTTCAATAAATTTTTGATTATGTGTTATTTTGTATGATGAATGTAAATGATGGAGTAAAAAGTTTTGAAACACCGGATCAAAACACGTAGCACATGAAATAGTAGTTTCAATAAATTGTTCAATTCGCATACGTTTTTCTACTGATGATAAATCACAAAATAAATCTTCTATACGTAGACATGCCAAAACATATAAACCAACTGTTGTATGAAGAAAATAATTGCGAGAGAAACTTGGTAATGGATGTTCAAACACTGAACTCGACAGCTAGAATAAATTTCGGCAAAATTTGTTAATGGTATTAGAATTGTGTAGTCCTATCATCATTATCCAAAAAATAATTTTATATTACTAATGTTAAAACCTAAGCATTTGTTGAAAATTATACGACAAAGATATTGAATTAACTTTTTATCAGTCACTCAGGTCTTACTGAACAAAATAGATTGTGGATGTGAGCAGAAAGAAAGAATAGTGAAAACATTCGCTTGCAAGTACAAATTAAGAAATGTTTGCTCAACTCTCCTCTCTCTTTCCTCTTCCGTAATAAGAAAAATGACATAATATAATTTGTTTATTCAACAAAACCAACTCCACTGTTAGGATGGACATGGTATGCAATTTATTCATTACTCACTTTAACATCTTTCGAAACAAAATAATTGAATAATTTCAATATTCGTAATGTACGATATTTGCTTGTTTCATTCGGACCAAACTGGTCTTGTTTATGGCGATTTCTTGATGATCTTGACAAATGAACCCGTACATTTGCATTCTTGTCATCGTTCAAATAGAAAAATGCCCGCATACGAATCAATACATCAAATAGTGTTTCGCTTTCAGTTGTCAATTGATTGAGGTCATATTCTGGAAAATAATTTATAAATAAGGATAATTTTTCGGGTGTATCTATTTGTTCATACAATAAAGTTGGTTTCAATCGTTTTGACGGTTCATTATCAAAATAAAATTCTTGTCCGTGCATTTTCAAACGACACATCAACTTTTCCCAATCGGCAATATGTAAAAAATCTGACGATGTTAATAAATCAGTAAAGCCCATCTAAAATATTCATAATTTATACATGCTTACTTTGAGATTGGACAAAAAACGTAGTCGCTACTTTAGATCGTATTACTTACATAAATTAGATTCACTTTCATTTTTGCCGGCCAAGATTTGCACAAAGAACTTAAATCAGATGTTATATTTGTACAAACTGTGAGAGGAATCTGAATATTATTTGATGATAAATAACGATAAAACTAAAATCAGAAAAAAACGAATCATCATTATAAATAAGAGAAATGGACAATAAAAATGAGAAATTAACGTAGTTGTTTTAAAAATAACAATAAAACGAAGAGCAAAGTTCAGTATCTATTTTATATAGATTCGATTCTTGTACAAAAAGCTGTAGATTATTCATTTGACAATGGTCACATGGACCAGGATTTTATTAGAAAACGGAATTAAAGCTCGAAAGAGATCGGTTGTCTATTTATGATTAATGATTGCAGTGAATAGAGAACGATCAGAATTAGAAAACGGAAAAGCCGATAGGAGAACGGTTCGGAATTCTGAGTAGTTCAATAGTCTCAAATGAAACCCATCTAATCATTAATTGTTTGCTGTTTACTAATTCGTTAAAATGGTAAATTATGCTCTATATATAATTGACATTGTACGCAAAAAACTAGAGTAAGACCAGATTTTTGTGGAACTCCTCTGGATACTTTCCAAAGGAAGGAGAGGTGTAAGTCATATACTCAGAACCCAAGCGTTTTTACTGTTTTTCTTTCCCTCCCACAGGTGTAAAAAACCGTCGATAATCGGTTAATCGTTTTTTTTCTATTGGAGGTCATTCATCGTTTTTTGGTTACGGATTACAAAAATGAACTCGACAATTAATAGTCGAGAGAAGTTTCACATTTTAGCTCCAGATGGGGCGACTGTGACAAGATTTTTCGGTTTATCACGTTTTTTTGTCCTGAAGGTCTTTTATGGTAGCCGAAGCAATTACAAGTTCAAAAATTTTATGTTTAGATGTGCTTTACAAAAGAATCTGTATAAACGATACTATATGAGTAGACTCCTGTCACGTTTTAAAATGACTTAACGATGCGAAAGCATTGGTATCAAAACAATTAATCCAGTCTTAAATATTCAATACTGGATGAGCATTATTTCGTTGAGAATATAGTTGTCTTATTATTTACGTATTGATGTGTAAATATGATGGAGCGTACATATGTTAAAATCCTACTTTAGAATGTATACATAAAATGAAAAATTATCTCTTTTCAGTTCAATTCTATAAACAGGATAAATATTGAATAATTCGCGCTTCATTCTTCATTCAATCCAAATTCTGCTCTCTTTTCGTACTTTTTCTTGATTACTCATATAATCATTCAAATTCTCTCCTTCCTCCTACTTATATGAAAAACACGCACTAGCAGAAGTTTCACAAATCTTTTTTCTCTTGAAATTATTTCTTGTTTTTCTTACTTACAGGTAGTGTTTGTGTCAGCTTGTTCTTTAATAAATTCAACCATATTTCCGAATTTTCAATATTCAGTTTATGACATATGCTAACGATATAATAAAATATAGTTAAACAACAATTGTTGATATCTGTAAAAGATGAAATTAAAAAATTTCGTCTTGTTCCGAAAGTTTTTCGAGTTAATTTTCCTATTCCTATGAATGATGGATCTTTTAATTTTTTACACAATTTTGTTAAAACGTCTTTATAATCTGCTAAAGATTCTTGTGAACGAATATTTTCTAATATTAATAAAACCGATGTTGTAGCGTTGTTCAATATTAATGTACTCATTTCTTCAATGTATTCATCAGATGTTTTCCAAGATTTTCGTTGTGTTGTGTGTATTTGTTGTACATTGTTCCTAAATGATCGATTCGAACCGATCGATCCACGACCACGAAAATTACCTAATAGAAACCAATATAATAGAAAATTTTTAATAAACCGTCGAATCAGGAACACTTTTTTACAATATACTCACTCATAGTGGAATGGTATTCTTATTGTTGTTTATCTTATTTTTTTTAGAAGTTAAGTTGTTCTAAAATAAAAAAAAGTACAAACTTATTTTCTTTCAAATCTGTTCACAAAACATTATCATCAAAAATCAAAAAAAAAATAGAAAATTGAGTCCAAACGTTATTTAACTCGAGCGATTTTCTGAAATGTCGGATTATTTATCACAAATTTGCCTGTCAAATTACTAGTTTTTCTCTTGATACACTTCAAACTTTTTCCCATCGTCGTAAATATTTCAGACTTGTATAATTCTTTAGAATTTAGCATCGCTTCAATGCTCTTTATATTGTTCAGTATCCTCGTTATTCTTCTTTACGTTGTCACCATTCCAAGTATAGTCCTTTTCCTTCTGTTGTCTACAATTGCTCGGCACAAAAACTAGTCTTCTTTTTTTTACTCTGCAATCGCCTACTCGAATGATCTTCTACAGTCGATCATTTGTTGTTTATCGTTGTCTCTCAACAACCCTCTTTCTAAACTTCTCTTTTATGTATGCTAAAAGTTAAGCATGTTCCTGTATTATCTGTTCTTTTTTCAGTTACCTTTTCATCTTTTTATTTATTAATCTTTTTTTATTTTATTTCCAAATTCATCTCTAGTTTTTCATTTGTTCTCTTTATCTGATTTATGATTTGACATGAGTCATCGAGTTAACGGTCGGAGATATCTAGTGTTCTGTCACGATTCTTAAATAAAGTCTAACAATCTTAGTCTTCTCCAACAGCATTTTTTATTCAAAAGAATGACTAGAGTAAGGTGAGATAATTATAACCAAGCATCAACTTTTTCTTCTCATTTTGTCAATGACTATGCTCTTTCCAGTCCGAGGAAAATGATATTGCACAAGTACGTACATAAGAGTTTCAGTTATTTACTAATGTAAAAATTGTTTGGAAGTTCGTTACCGTTAACTAGTACCATTCAATTTTCAGTTCGTTGCTATTAAATAGTTATAATTATCCCAGTCAACGTGGAATTGTCCGTTAATTAATTGATTAAACTTTATTCTAATTAAAAACATTCATTTTTTTCAATATATGCAAACTAAGGTACTTATAACTCCTCCATTCAAATCATGCGTAAATTAATTTCATATGATTCCAGAGGATAATCTTCATACTGATGAAATGATAAAATATGTTCACCATTATCATCGTTATGCATTATTTCATGTGTCATGAAAGGAAAAAAACGTTTTCATAGAACATTTGTGCAAAAAATAAAGATGATCTATATTTAACAGCCCTTTTATTGTTAATATTACTCTTACAATTAAATTACAAGCTTAATTAGCCGTAATATTAAAGAAAAGTTGAACTATTCATGTGCACTAAAGTATCCTCTTTACGATACACCGAAAATATTTTCAAGCACTTTTAACACCTGGTATCCAACAGTGAACATGATCATGCACAAGATAAATATGAGTGCATACATAATGTGTGCACTAATTACATCGTATAATTACATCGTATAATTCTACGTTCCCAGGTCAAAGAATCCTATTGTAAGATCTTATAGTGAGATTTCATCACATTTCGTAACATTCTTGTATGAATTTTATAAGATTTTATAAGATGAATCCGTTTCTATGATTTTTCGTGAGATTTTGTAAGATCTTCATCTGATTATTTGACCTGGATTATATTCACGCATATTTTATATAGTCAAAAATCAAATACCTTTTTACATAATTTCTAAATTAATTTTCTCAATTTCTATACAAAACAGTATCTAAAAGATCGTACATCTACTTTTACACATTAGCTTGGTGTAATTGAAACATAACAGGGCGACCGATCATATCCACAGTTGAATATTAGACGTTAAAAGTATTCATTTGAAAAAAATTTTCGCGCATATTTGGTGGTGGGCTACAAGACGAACTAATAGATTTACATGCACTCCAGTCGTTTTTGCTGTGGCGATTATAATTACTCCAACGACGTACGTTGCTTGGGTAATAGTAGTATTATATATTCACGAAAAGTGGGTCATCAAAGGTCCCCGATCTGTAATAACAATGACTCGAATCAATAAAATAACAAAGACAATTTGATAAAAGAAAACTAGAGTAATGGACAGAGACAGATCAACTAAACAAATGAAAACAAAGTAAAGAAAAAAGTAAAAGAAAAATTAAAAGAAAAATTAGCACGGGTATCGGTTAACTAGAAATATGGAGGTACTTTACTGTAAGAGATATAGAGATCAGCGTTACCGATTAGGGGTGGAGATCCATCCCCTCGTTTGGATAAAGTTACTAAACAAATTTTGACTTACTCAGAAATTTTTTAAAAAATTTAAGTCGAGAAACTGCCTTTTATGCATCCGAGTAAGCCATTTTCTCTAGCTTCTGAGTAATTCATTTATTTGCTGGGAAACTGGTACTTATGCACCTGAGTAAGTGATTTTTAAATACTTTGATGTTTTAAGCTAATCGATGACTGTCAGACTTCAATTACCTTTAAACATGCAGTTACTCGGAAAGAAATTTTAGTCAAAAAATGCGTTACTCAAGAAAAAACTTTAGTTACTCAGCAGACTCTCCACCCTCCATCAAAACTTCTATCAAAAACGATGGTAGAGATAGAGCTCTTTTAAATAATGATAAAGAAGAAAAACAAATCACTAATTCTGGTAATTTATTCCAGTCAGTGACAGTTCTATAAAAACGTAATTATAACCATTTAATAGCAACAAACTGAAAATTGAAGGATACTAGTTAACGGTAACGAACTTCCAAACAATTTTTACATTAGTGAATAACTGAAACTCTTCTGTACGTACTTGTGCAATATCATTTTCCTCGGACTGGAAAGAGCATAGTCATTGACAAAATGAGAAGAAAAAGTTGATGCTTGGTTATAATTATTCCAACTTACTCTGTATACAAAAGAATCATAACAACAAGAGTTTCATCATTAAATGTAATAATAAAATAGTGCGTTCTTGTTCAATTGTGGAGCTTACTTACTTCCTTGTTCCACATTTTCAAAACTCGTAGGGTCAATTCCACACTTTTCTTCAACTAATCAATGCTCGTTTCTACCATCCGGTACAGCATTATGGTAACTCAATAGATGGCACCTAGTGGACAAAACATGTGCAAAAATAAAAAGGCAACATAGTGGAACGAAAAACATTACGTTAGTTTTTGTCTTTTTCGAGATTCAGTGAACTGCTTCATAAATAGTAATTTCTCAAGCCATAGTCGAAAGAGAAAAGTTTTTTCAGCATAGCGGCGACATCTAAAAGATCTATTTTTTCGACGAATAAGAATTATCTTCTCGTTTTTTTTGAAAATTTGACGGCAGCCATCTTTGAAAGTTGTATTGACCGGCTACCAGTAAACTAAAACAAGATGTTGAGCATGCTTTCTCTCTCTCTTTCTCTCTCTGTTTTTGTTAAACTTATCTTGTATCAGTATCAGTAATATTTGTTTATTTATTGAATGAACTTTTCTTTCTATAGTTAGTTCATTTCGAGATTTGAAGTACTTCAGTAAGAAGAAAATTATGTATTTGTTCTATAATATACACTTTTAGTTTTCAAACCAATAAAGATACCCTGGCTATGCTAAAGTTTTTCATTCGATAATAGCACTTTTCGGCATCAATCTCTGAGTGGTTCTTCTAATTACGATAAGCTTGAATTACCTTAAAGCGGCTTCTTGACCCCTTTTTATCGAGAAATATGTAGCATTCATCATTCTGATAGGCACTTTTTCGTTTACTTAGAGATTCTTAAAAATAAACGGACGTATTTAGCATAGTCTTTCTTCTCGCGTTGTAACTTTTAGTTAAAATTGTAAAGTGCATTTTAACAGATTACGGATCTCTAGTTGTTTTTTGATTTATGGATTGTCGAGTAAAGTCATGTGGCTGCAAGGATCTAATCTCACACTCCGATTATATACTTAAATTTTTTGTTTCTTTCATTTTAGTTTATTTTTACCCGTTGATTAACGATTAATACATGATGCGTGTGTGATAGAAAAAAACTATGTTAAATACTGAAAACGAAGTAGGAAACCATTTCCCGAACCAGAACAGAATGCTGAATGGCGTTCGATCATTATCCTATAGAGTTTCCGCACCTGCTGAACATCAGCTCTCACAGCTCCGAATCAAAATTTTAAATGTAAAATTACCATCATCAACAAAACTTGTGGATGTTTGCGTTATTCTTGAAGTAGACTCAAAATATAGTTATCGAACAGAAATTATTAAGAAGAAACATAGGCCATTATCACAGATCACCTCTTCCTCCACAAGTAATGCAACGATGTCCACAGTCCTGAACAGTACGAGTCCATCTATATCAGCAACCTCCAATACTTCTTCACACCCAACAGTAAATGTAAATGAAAGTTTTGATGTTTTGGTGACAAATAATTCAAAAATACTCTTAAAAGTGATCGCACCAACACGTTTATTTGGAACAAATGATATTGGACAAGTCAAATTCGATATAAAAACAATTTTAAATGAATACCAAATGAAAAGACATACATTCCAAGAAACATCTCCACCGTCCTATAAAACAGAATTGCCGTTAGAAAATAGTTCAAGAAGAACAGCCGATCATTTGAATAACAGTGGAACATCTACGACAGCTAGTGAACGTGGATCAATTGAAATTTTGCTACATGGTGCTATATTGAACGAAAGTGAGAATACTACTAATAATAGTAATGAAACCGCTCACATAGAGAATAATACATTATTGAATAATACAAGATCATTATCCATTTGTCAACAGGTACGAACGAAATAACCATGTCAAAATAGATAGAGATGAGAAAATCTTGTCATTTCTTCTTTCAGGACCATCCTCAAAATTCACTGACCACTTCAAATCGTCAACTGTTAACTTCGCTAGAAAATCATTCAATACCTACAGAATCGGCAGTGCTCAACTCTCCTATTCGACATCCACAAAATCAGTCGTCTTCAGCTGATGCGTCACAGCCATCTCGGCGAAGTATTCTTCTTAAGCAACCTTCTGCACGAGACGTTGATACTGGGACTGCATCACCAAGACGAGGTTCAGGTTCGTCATCCTCCGATGCTGTATCAGGTAGCACCCGTTCAAGAAGACACCATCATCTACCGTTAAGTCGACCAACAAGCAACACTCCAGTGACTTCTAGTAATCTGCCCGTACCTGCAACTACTGCAGATGCTTCTTCAATATCGTCAGTAACTCCAGCACAGTTAGCAAGAATCAAAGAAACTTTACCGCAAGGATGGGAAATACGTTTGGATTCACAAAATAGGCCTTACTATGTCGATCACAATACAAGAACAACCACATGGTTGAGAGAAAATGTTCTTCCACCAGGATGGGAACGACGTGTAGATGCAAGAGGAAGAGTTTACTATGTCGATCACAATACAAGAACGACAACGTGGACGCCGCCAACTGCTCTTCATTTGCAAAATGTTGCACATTGGCAAAATCAATACGCCAGAAGTCATTCAATGTTTAATCAGTTTGAACATCGATTTTTACCACCGACAGCAGGCACAGGAGCGATCGCCATATCTGGATCTGAAAATCCACTAGAGAATGCCGCACCAGCAATAACGGAAGAAGACATTCCATTGCCACAAGGTTGGCAGCAGATGTTCGATATTCAAGGCCGTCAGTATTTTATCAATCATTTAAGCAAGACGACGCAATGGGAAGATCCTCGAAAAATGAATACTGGAGATCAGTTGCTAAGTGGTTGGGAAATGATATATACGAAGGAAGGACAACCGTATTTTGTTGATCATAATACCAAAACTACGACACTTCAGGACCCAAGGCTGAGTGGTTTAGATGTAAGTGGAAAGATAACATGTTGCAGTAGCTCGTTTACTACTGTTTATTTCTGTTGCTCATTAAGGCATCGAATTCCCGCCATGGTTCAAGAATTCCACTATATCAACGTAGTTTACCATTTAAAATTGAACAATTTCGTTATTTGTGCAACACAAATATCTCAAGCGGGCAATTAAGATTGACCATAAGACGAGAACATTTATTTTACGACTCATACACTCATATTATGCACTGTCAATCGTCAGAATTACGCCGTCACTTATACATTGTTTTTAAAGGTTTGCATTTTGTTTGTAGGTTGAGAAAAATCCTTATTTCTTGTTTTCTTTTCTATAGGTGAAGAAGGTTTAGATTATGGAGGAGTTGCACGTGAATGGTTTTTTCGTTTATCACACGAAGTTTTAAATCCAATGTATTGTTTATTTGAATATGCAAACAAAAATAACTATTATTTACAAATTAATCCGGCATCCAGTATAAATCCAGATCATTTGTCGTATTTTAGGTGAGTAAATTATACCACTGTGCATTCGCTTTGTAAGTCACAATACTTTATGAGCATAACTTCATTAGAGATAAAAACTGTCATTGATGCATGTGCTACCCATTTTATAATCACATTTATTTCAGATTTATTGGTCGTTTCGTAGCTATGGCTTTGTATCATGGAAAATTTATTGACAACGGTTTTTCAATGCCGTTTTATAAACGTATGTTAGGAAAAAAATTAACAATACTAGATTTAGAATCGTTGGATCCTGATTTTTACAATTCGTTAACATGGATTAAAAATAATAATTTAAGTGAAAATGATGATTTAGAATTATATTTTAATTCGAGTTATGAGCTACTCGGTAAAGTTGAATATGAAGAATTAAAACCAGGTGGAAATGAAATTAAATTAACTGAAGAGAATAAAGAAGAATATATTGAATTGTTAACACAGTGGAGATTTAAAAGAAGTGTAGAACCACAAACAAAAGCATTTTTACTCGGATTCAATGAAGTATGTTTCTTCATATGCTCATCTCCAATGTTTTTCTCTGGCTTTATTTTATCAACTAGTAATTCATGCATTTTGTTCAGGTCGTACCATCACAATGGATTCAAACATTCGACGAAAGAGAGATCGAGTTATTATTGTGTGGAATATCCAAAATCGATGTAGGTGATTGGGAAAGAAATGCAATTTATAAACATTTTACCGAATCATCAAAACAAGTTCAATGGTTTTGGCAATTTGTTCGAGAAATAACAGATGAACAACGTTCAAGATTGCTACAGTTTGTAACTGGCACTTGCCGTGTGCCAATTGGAGGCTTCGCTGAATTGTTAGGTAATTTTCACTTTTCTATCTATTACAGTTGTTTAACTTCAAATTGCTCTTTCTAGGTTCAAATGGCCCGCAGAAGTTTTGTATTGAGCGTTTTGGCAAAGAAACAATGTTGCCGCGTTCTCATACGTGTTTCAATCGATTAGATTTACCGCCTTACAAACGTTATGACCAATTAAAAGAAAAATTACTTTATGCTATTGAGGAGTGTGAAGTAAGTTGAACATATTATTTCTTCGCTGCATTCTCCTACAATATAACTCTCTTTTGTTTTAGGGATTTGGTCAAGAATAATGAGAGATACTGATGGAATTTGCTTTATTTGTGTTGAATGAATGTTTACTTTATACTTTTTTTGTTTTTTTTTGTTGTTTCGACGATGTCTTTCGCGAGTTTGTTTTTTTTCCTTATTTTATAGTCTAATTGAATTTTTTAATCTACAAGTACGACTCCAAAGCTTGGGGTTAGTGATGAGGAGAAAATTCAAATTAATTTTACTGATTAACATAGCTGAAGGCTGCGAACGATTCTCGTTTATTCATCTAGTAATTTTTTTTTCTTTCTTTTAATCGTTTCTCATTGTTGTGTGTGTAAATAAGACAAACATATTTTTTTTAATTTATTCTATACATAACAAGAAATAGAGTTCACTGCAGAAATTTATAGTTCTGAAAATTGCTGAAACTTTTCACTTTTTCTCTCGACATCATTCCGTCACCCAGTACGCTTAAATAACTCACTATTCTCGGAAAAATGAATAACGCTAAAACACCTGTATAAAGAAGTCAATTAGTTTTCTGTTTGTTCTATTCCACATGCAAATTCCATACACTTCATAAGTCTTTTCGCGCTTGTTTTATATGGTAAAAAAGCCAAAAAATTACATGGGCATCAACATTCCGATGTATGTTATACGAAATTAATACACATTACTTATTATATTTATTCTTCTTGGAATATTCTCAGAGCAACTTTTGTTGCGAAGCCAATTGGTCTAAATCAAAATCATATTTAAGGAGTAAAACAAAAAAAAAAGTAAAGAAGAAAACAACGTTTAATCTTTCTCGAATATTATTAACCAATAGTAGTTATGACAAAAAAATGCTTCACAATTTTTTTAAAAAAAGGATCAAAAAGAACACTATCAAAAAGAGTAGAGAATGAAATATGGACGATAGGTAAATAGAGAGAGAGAGAGAAAAAACACACATAGAAAAACTGACACAAATATATCTTGAATCTATTATATACTGTTTTTTAATATCTTCTGTTAGAAAAAGGTATTGACAAAAAAAAGTAATCTGACAAAAGAAACTATCATTCACACTCTATGGAGTGTAAAAAATATCACAGAAGGTGTGGAACAGAATATGAGAAATAAAAACTGAATAAACCATCATCAAGAAACAACATATTTAAGAAATTAAAAGTTAAAAGGATTTATGTTCATATTTTCTCCGTTATCTATAACAAATAAAGCATAGATACTTTATGAATAAAGAACGGTAAGCAATTTCTGTTGAAATAGATCGAACAGAGTTTTGCATGGATATGACTACATTATACAAAAATTTAATTTTTGAATTTTTATATTGATTTTCGACAGATATTACAAGTCAAAAATAATAAAAACTTGATTGAAATTTTTTTTCATTTTAAGTAAAATTAAAAAATTTCGAAAGTTTAATTGAATATGAGAGATTTTACCGAGAGAAAAGTATTCAAAGAAGCAGAAAAAGTAGACTTGGAGATAATCAAGTAATTCATCACGAAGAACGAAGTTTAAAAATGTTATAAATCAAACAGTAAAATGTTGCTAATTATTTTGAATCAAAATTCTGTTCGACTACTTTCAACAGTGACTTTTTCTTCTTCTCGTAAGTTCGTACAATACGATGATGAGAAGCAGAGATAGTTTTAGACAATATTCTGTCACTTGTATACAAACACGAAACAAAATTGTAGTCATTGCTTACGTGCTGTTATCAGATATTTTTCGGATCTTTTACACTGGATAATAACTCAACAATTGAATTTAAGCCATTTTCTTTCGCATAATCCAATGGTGTACGGTTCAAATGATCAAAACAATTGATTTTTGCTGAATATTTTAGCAATTGTTTTGTACAGAGATAATCTTTATTGAAAACAGCCAAATGTAGAGGCGTCAATCTAAAGACAGAAAACAAACATTAAAACACAATTCGATTCATGTAAAAAAAGGTTTAAATCTACTTTTCATGTTTTGTTTGTAGATTAATAATGAACTGTATGGAATCTTTATGGAATGATTTTAATATTGTTTTCACACATGATAAATGACCTTTCAAACTAAAGAGAGAAATTTAAGTTCAAACGAAGAATCAGTAAATCATTCCTTACTAACCATGCAAGATGTAACGGTGTGATTCGACTTGTTTTCCAACATAATAAACCAAACTGACCAGATTCAATTATAATTCGAACAGCGGTTTCATGACCTTTAAATATGATATAGAAGTTACGTAGATAATAATAGAATTTACGAGTTTGTAAACCTACCTCGAAATGCAGCATAATGTAAAGGACTAAATGCGTATTCATCCCCAACGTCTTTGTAATCAAACTAAAGAAAAAGAAGAATAACACGAATAATATCATCTCTGTACATTAATTGTGTAAAATATTAAAGAAATAGAAAATTTGAACCCTATGGGTGTTCTCTGTTCATAAAACAGAGTATAGAAATGGCTTAACCGGATACAATATTTGTTTATCTAACGATTTGTAAGTTTACATGCATCAATTCATATTAGAGATGGAATCGATTTGAACTCATTACTATATATGAAACATGGATTAGACAAATCAGCGTCAAAAAACAGGAACCGATCTCACCTCTAGTTCATATTTATATTTTCTTCACTCAATTTCAGTAAACCGAAGTATGAATTAGATTTTTTACAACCAAATCAACTATCAAAAATAAACAGATATTACTTCGAGTAGTGTTGATAATATTGTAACGTTTCCATCAGCATAATGTAATGGTAATTTTTTTTGTTTATCAACTATCGATGTTATTGTAAGAAGTATATGTTCATTTTCAAGTAATTCTTGTAAACATTCTTCAGAATTTAAAAGAGCCTATAAAATAGAACAAATTGTTGTTCGATATTATTGTTATGAATCCTATAAATATTTATACTTACACAATAATGTAATGGTGTTAAACCATTTTTATCGCCAATATTTAAATTACAATCAAATTTTAATAAATGTCTTACACAGGTTGGCGAAGCTGATTCAACGGCATAATGTAATGCAGTTCTAAAATAAAATAAAAAAATTTAGACATTCAAATATTCTAACAATAAATGATAATTCATTCAATAAAGAGGAAAAATAATTTATAATATATTGCTCTACATACTTTCCAATGGTATCAACTAGATCGATAACTGTTGATAGTGTATTATTCAGTTGTAATTCATGCAAAAGTGTATGTAAACATTCGGTATGTCCATTTTGAGCTGAATAATGTAAACATGTTTTTCCATCTATTGTATTTATTTTACTAACATTCGCTTTTCTATTAATAAGAATATTAATACAACTAATATCTCCATATAATGAGCATAATTGTAATGCTGTATAACCATCCGATGTACACATGTCTACTTGACCAGAAAAATAATTATCAATTAAATATTCAAAAATAATATCTTTTCCATAGACTGATGCTAAATGTAATACATTAAATTCTTGTTCTCTATTAATATTATACGAATAATATGTTGATAATAATCTAAGTAAATTAATATCATTTTGAATAACAGCATATGACAAACAATCCCATCCATGTTTAGTTCGAATAGATGGATCACTACCAGCTTTTAACAATTTTTCAATAACATCAGATGAACAACAATAAACAAATGCATAATGTAATGGAATTCCTTCAAAGTCAAAACATTTCAAATTAACATTTGCACCTAATTTTAGTAGAACATCAATTGAATTTAAACCATGCCAATCGACACATGAATGATGTAATGGAGATAAACCATAAATATCTTGTTGATTAATTATATTAACATCATTTTCTGTAAAATGTTCTTTTATTAATTTTGTATAACCAATTCCTGATGCAAAATGAATTGAACATCGACCATAATTATCATTTATTCTTAATGATTGTTTTGCTTGTTCAATAAGTTCAAATTCTTCGGATGGTAATAAAATATCAATAGTCAAATAATCTTTTGCTAATAATGCTGAATGTAATGGAATTAAACCATCACTATTTTGTTGACATAAACCATTCGGATAATAAGAAACGAGTTTAGATAAAATGCATGAACGATTTGATACGGTCATCAATGAAGTACATAAATGTAATGGAGATAAATGATCATTATCAACTATGCTGGCATCAACACCTAGAATATACAACATACAAACATTTTTGATAAAAATTTAATTCATATTATACATACCAGCATTGATTAATTGAGAAACGGCATCGATATTATTATGCGAAACAGCTAACTAAAAATTCTAATACATAACAATTCCGTTAAAAAAAGAAAATCTGCCTACATGCAATGGTGTTTGTCCGCGATTATTTTTTACATTCAACAACGTTTTTTCAAGTGTTAATATATGATTAATAATTGTAGAATTAAATGACATTGTACACGCAGCAAAATGAAGTAATGTCTAAATAAACAAATCTTTACTATGTAAACGTTTTATTTACTTTCACAAACTTACATTTCCAATTAGATCTGTATCATCCAGTTGTGTTCGTTTTTGTGATCGATTTAGAAGAATATTTAAAAGATCAATATTTCCGAAATATGCCGCATAATGTATGGGCAGAGCACCACTGGTTGTTCGAACATCAATATTGGCACCTGAATCAATCAATTTTTTCAAACAATCACTATGTCCATTAAATGCACATAAGTGAAGTGGTGTTATGAGCTAAAATGGAAAAATAATTTTATGATTTAAATAAAAGTAAAAATTTCAAACAAGACTTACATTATTATCCGTGCAATTTAAATTCACTTTATGTTTTCCATTGAGTAATAACTCAATTATTTCAACAAAGCCTTTCTCGCAAGCATAATGAAGGGGACTATTACCAGTTTTATCTTGTAAATTTGGATTTGATCCATTGGATAGAAGAAGAGAACACATCTAAAATGAACTCAACTTTGTTTTAAGATATATATATATATAAATATACACATACTTCAATATTGTTGAAAAAACAAGCATAATGAAGTGGTGTTCGTCTTTCTTCGTCACTTGCATCAATATCATGAATACGTGGTAGAAGATGAACGGCACAAGATGTACCATTTGACGATTGGGCACATATATGAAGTGGTGTTTGATAATGTTTATTCTGAGATGTGCAATCGGCTCCATATTCAGTCAACATTTGAACAATTGTCTATGAAGATAATTAAATGAATCAATGCTTCGTATAAAAACGGATTAAAAAAAGGGTACAAAACTATTATAGAAATCTGTGGTTGAAGACTCACTGAAGTCCCGTTATGTTTTATATTAGAAAAAGTATGTGTCAGTGTTGACTGCCTTTTCTCCACATCACAAAAAGTAACGAAACAATTGCAAACTACTATCGTTAAGTGACAAAATGATGTTTAAACACAAAACTGTTTTTTTCTCAAACATTCGCGAAGTTCTAAAAATAATAATTAAGCTTCATCAATGGTAACTTTTATCACTAACCCAATAAAACAATAGAACTGTTAGTTAGTTAGATAGTCCTGGTTAGATAGTCCGGTTAGATATTCCTAATTAAATAAAATCTAACCGGACAGTTGAATAGCTTTTTCTTACTGAACAATCTGATTTGCATGCATAAAATAACGGTGTTAAAAATCGCTTGTCTTTTGCATTAACATAGCAGCCATTTGACAGTAATATATCACAAGTTGACTCACGTTTGAAATAAGCAGCAAGATGAAGTGCTGTTATTCCATCATTATCCTAAATGCATCAAAATGTATGTAATAATCCATATCATCGATTTTTTAATACTTGAGGCGCAATGGAGCGCAAGTGAAAATTGCACTGCAATTGTGCATATTTATACTGGTGAGAGCGCAGGATCACACAATTGTGATTGCAACAGCACATTTGTCCTGTCACGAACGCAATTGTGTGCAATTCGTCCGCATTGTGAGATCATGTTGTGACCGCATTGCGGCGCAAGTTTATCGCACTCGAAAAGATGGGAAACACTCTAAACACGCAAATGAAATTTTCGTACCTGTGTATTAATATCGTATCGTTTGTCAATAAATGATTTTACAGCTAAAAAATCATCGTCAACAACGGCATCAAACAACGGCGACTATAGAAACAAAGTCAATTAATTTGCTATATATTGAGCAAAAAAAACATGCAAAAAATAAATCACTTACCAACGGTAATAAAAAGGATGACTTTGTGGGTTCATTAATAACGAATTTATTTTCATGATTTTTATTATTAATATCAGCGAACCACAACTAAATAAATTAACGGAGGCTTCTGTTTATGTCTAAGGAACAGTGTATGAAGATTCAGCTTACTTTCATTTGATTTGACATCATTGTGTGTGTATAGACAGACATTGTTTCTTTTTAAAATATTATACTCTGAAATCCACTATGTTTAGTGAACAGATATACACGATGGATGAAAACGGTCAAAATCGATAATTAGACGAAAAATGCAGTTTGTTATTTCATGAAATCTTTAGACGGACAAGTTCTGCAGCTCGCTTTTTCTATTAACGTAGCTCTATTTTGTGCGTTATTCGAATAAACTTGGCAATACCCATTGCCAAATTCTCTACATGACTCGTCCCACCAAAACGAGAAAATTAAAAAAAATGCGTTTTCTTCCGTTTTTTCGTACTAAAACACAGGTTAAAACGCGTTTTTTTATTTTCTCGTTTTGGTGAGACGAGGCCCGTATAAAATTTGGCAATGGGCAATGTTTTAACAGCACGATGGACAAGTGGATTTGCAACTGTAATTCACCGTGAAAAAGTGACATCCAGTCATTTCAACAGTGACTTTGAAATTTCCACTATGTTTCTAGCTCAAAATCTGATTATGAAGTGAGTTTTGATTGAATTGCCAATTCCAACTGTAACATTTCTACTTTGACGTTGATACTCCAGTGCATAAATCCGCCATGACAAAAAGCTATATTAAGAGCGTTATTCAGCAGCCAGTTTCATTTGATCATTAATAATGTATTGTTTGATCAGTTCTATGTTCATTATATACTTTATAAAACCAGTAAGTTTTAAAAGTAAGACGGAGAGATCCGAAATTTTTTAAAATCATATCAACGTGAAGCAAAAAATAAGGTTCATTTAGAGTCGCAGAAAAGTGCTTTTTAGTATAATTTTCGCAAGTTTGGGGCTTCAGTCAGGGCTTACGTTTTATCATATTACAAAAAAACTTAAGTCATGTGAAATATGGTCTTAAAGTTAAGACCGAAAATTTAAGTCGGACTCAAGTCATTGACGCATTTTTCGAATAGTTCAAGCATGTAATGATACGTTCGGCGAAAACGACTTTTTAAGGTTTAGAGAATAAATATGTTGTTATTTTGCGGTTTTTTGTCCCATGCTTGTCACTGTTGTCAACGACTTTCAAAAAGTAAACAAATCACCAACTAATTTCTTCATAATACGGTTTAAGTCTCTGGACTTAAGTCGATCTTAAACTTAGACTTAAATCACGACTTAATGTAAGTCGATGACTTAAGTTTTTTCTCATACGACCCCTGGGTTATCGAATGTGCTGAATACGAAAAAGCACTTTTCTGCGACTCTCAATGAACTTTATTTTGTTCTTCTTTTACAAATAAAGCTTAAACCAACTTTATTTTTCTTTGGGTAATACGGTTACAGAGTAAAAACTGAATTTTGAGTAAGATTTATAGTTTTGTGTGCTGTTTCTCGCTAGAAGCTTGTTATGACTATTGCATAAAATACGTTCGATGCTATCTATTATAAAATAAAGCTTTTACGCGGTATACCATATAATGTAGAATATGAAAGTTTGCGCTAGACTATCTTATAACAACAAATATCTCAGAATTTGGCGACAGAGTAGTGCCTCATGGATGAAAAAAGATTCTGCGTCAAATGTCGTTTATTTTTCTTCGATCCACTTTTTATCCGTCTTAAAATTTCCTTTGTATTCGATGATCGTGAACCAATACTACTGAAGAGTCGTCAAAATTAAGAAATCTTAATTAAAAGAGAAAATAAAGTATTTCAAAAATGGAATAAGTATTTATCTTCTGCCTAGAGAAAATGTGTCAAACTTGACACACATAGCTTTTTAGTAGTAATAAATGGTGACATCTCGTCAGTTACATCGAATTTCACAGGTCGGAGATCGATTCGTACTAAAGATACATGTGCTAGCTTTTTAATGTGGTATTATATTATTATTATGTTTTTTACTAAACGTGAGTGAAATGATAAAATTCAATAATTCATTTATATTAAATCATTTAATAATACATATTATATTAAATTCAACAGAAAATTATACAAAATGTTAAACTCATTCTACAATTCGATTTATTTAGAGCAATAAACTGCATAAGAGAGTTCATACAGATGTAAAGTTTTGAACTATTTTCTGTGCTGTTTTCTAGATCAAGTGATATCGTTTAAATGTAAGCCTGAATATTGTTTTGTTTAATACAAACGATATGATTTTCCCATGGTACTTTTCAGATACAACGCACGTACATGATGCCAACGTTTTCGCAATAATGAGATGAGAAAATTAATTGCCGTATTAATATTTTCTACCAACTGTTGACTGTTCATAGTTACATTCCCAACAGCTACATTTAACGTTGACGTTTTCTTTAATCGAAACCTAACTGTTGATTTTAATTGTGCAATTTTTTCCATTAAATTGTCATCATGTGTAATGAGTGTTGGAAATTTGCCCGCCTTTCCTAGACCGGGCCCTAACAGTCTGGGTATCTGACGAATAATTGTATCAGATGCCAAAAATACATCATATTTATGCTCTAGTTTTTTAATTAATTTTTTGTTTTTATTTAATCTTTTCAAGTCATCAACAGACATATATGAAATATTGTTTGCACGTGCTTCATCACAATGACGTTCATCGCCATAAACACAAACGCGGTATTTTAATTTTGGAGCGTTGCGTAGACGAATGTTTCCACTGAAACGTTTTTCACGATAAACATCATAATTTTTTAATACAACTTGTAATTCGATCGTTTCAATAAAATTTCGCTTCTTTATTTCGTTCGAATCAGTCAGTATATTTTGAGCGATATTAATTAGCAAATCCTAAAGAAAAATAATTCTGAGTTTTCATTAAATGAATATAACAAACAGCATCACGATACTTTTGCGATTTTTGTCATTTTGTTAACACAAAAGATAAATTTTTTGTATTCTATAATTGTAAAAAACTAAGTTCTTCTTTCTCTTGTTATAGTTTTATTCAACCTTTTACGTAATCCATCGGTTCTCTTACGCAATATTTTCATTCCGTTCAGATTTTTTAGCTCTGAATCAGTTATTAAAAGAAAAAGCTTGATGTAAATAAGGAAGATTTCTGTTGAGAAAAAGTTAGAATAGTACGATAATTAGATAGTTTTGACTATTATAAATATTTAAGTGTAGTGTTACGATGAACAGGAAGAGATTACTGCCACTATCAAGTGTACTCCATAAGTTCTCAGCATTCGGAGGTTACTTGAGTGACCTCTGAAAGCATTGATAATGATATTCAGTTCCGAACTGATAAGAAGCAAAAAACAAGAAAAAAACTTGTGGAAAATAATTTTCAATTTTTTCAGAGCTAATTTAGAGTCTAGCCCTGATAAAATTCCATATTCATTCTGATTCAGCTTTTCAGACCGAGCTGATCGTCGACTAGCAAGTATAAGACACAAGAACATTGCCATTCTTTTGTGTATCAGTAATTGCACAATAATGAGAAATTACCAAAACAAGAATACAAGCTTCAAGTTTTCATTTTTTTCCAGATGAATTTACCTTGTTACGATTAACAAGATATTCGTACGAAACAGCAGTCTCTATAGTGCATCGTTGCGTAGAACGCTTTAGTGTACTTATTTTAAGAAATCTAAATGCAAAATTGTCTATATAACTTAAAGCAGGACAAAAATTTTAAAAAATCTTTAAAAAGAAATTTTCTCTTATGTGACGAGTAGCAGTATGTTACTTCTAAGAGAATGAATATAGCAACCGTCTTGTTAGTTCATTTCTCAACATTTCTGAGTAGATTCCGAATATTGTATTTATTCTGAGTAAAGTTCAGTAATTGAAAACTGCTAAAGACTTTTTTTGATCAATCACTACAAGTGACAATATAGCTGAGCCACAAACAACGACACAGCCTAAAACATTAGTAACATTAGTTTGTTAATTGAATTTAGATGAAAGATGCTTAGTGATGACGATGCTGCTTTGCAAATTTCTCAACATTTAAAGATCACCGTAAAAGAGCGAAGTAAAGAAATCAAAAGAAACAAATAGGAACATGAATGAACCAAAGTTTATTATTTCTCTGAGATCTCTTATCTGCTTATTCGAATAAAAAATGCAATTATATTGTTACACGATACATGTTGCAGTCGATATTAGGCAGATTTAGAATAGGAATTACAACACGTTTCATCAAGTTATATTTTGCAATATTATAGTGGGTTTTTTATTCCAGAAACGAAAAAATAACATTTTCTTACTCTGCTCATGGCTTTTACATTATTCTGGTATTCTAATATTCTGATATTTTGTATTGTACTATCAGTCGATAATATTGCAATATGTGTGTGTTAGACTACGACTTTTTTCCACGTACTATTGCGATGTTGCGACCTGCTATTTGAACTTAAACTATTTGCACCATTTAGCGAATTCTTCAATACTATTCGATGTAACATCGATAATTCTTCTTGCAATGTCAGTAAACAAAAAATGTCCTTCTGCTCCCTACCTTGGTCTGTAATGTCACGGTATCGCACTGCCAAACTTTTCTTTGAAAACTGACGTATTAAAATGAGAATGAAAAAATGAGATTTAATGTTTTATTATGTGATTAAATCTCATTTTTTCATTTTCATTTTAATACGTCAGTTTTTAAAGAAAAAGTTTGCCAGTGCGTAGTGTGTGCCAGAAATAAAATATCCTCTAAATTCTAAAACTGACACTCACATATGCAAATAAAACATTGCAGCAAATATATTCAAATGGTTTTAGGTCTTATTAATGAATTTCGCTAAAAAATTTCAGTAGAAAGGATATTTGTGGTCGTTTCACTTTGTTGATGTCACCCATATCAGTTTTGAATGGAGTCCATCTCATTTCATCGCTAATCCCTAATTTCTCATTTAAACTGTGACAAACTCTATATGATTGAGTATACATATCGTACTTTCTGTTCTTTTTTCATACATTGTCCATGTTGAAATAGATATCGTACAAATAACAGTATTTCAATTGTTTTTTATATTTTAATGAAGTGATTGCGCATTATTTATCGTTTTCTTAAAGTACAAAACAAATTTTTGTCTCATTTCTCAATCACATTTTTATTTGCATTGAACAGAGATGTAGGAAAGTAGACAAACATTTTACTCAATATCCTTATTTCTTTTTAAATTTGGAATAAGAATGAAATAACAACCGTGACAAGTAAGCAGATTTTTCAAAAGTGTTAAGGCAATAGCAATCAGTTAAAGTATGCCAATATATTATAAATGTTTAGTTGCTATAGTCTATGTATATCAATGATGTGTGCGGTGATTTATGTAGTGGGTGGGCTGAATGGGCGGCTCCCACCCGAAAATAAACAGTTGATTTCGTTTTAGCAAAATTTTTTTAGCCAACAGCCTGCCGGAAAATTTCAATCGCTCACTCGAAAAACGAAACCCAGATAAAACACTGGATGTATGAAAGCGTTCTGATACAACGCATATATAAAAATCTTTGGAGTTACGTGCGATTTTGCGCGAAAAGTTTAAAGGTCTTAATCAGCATTTTTCAATCAAATGTGCATCCCAGACGTTCAGAATCTATCCCTAAGAAATGAAAATTTCCTCCAATAAATGTCGTAGCAAACGAATATATTCTGCATCTCCGGTGCATTTGACCGAGCTATACGTTCGTTATTTCTGAACTTTTCTTTTACCTTTGAAAATTTTCATCGAGGATGAAACCGCCGACTAACTATCGCTATCACTCTGTTTTAGTTATCGTATACTGAAGAGATGTCGATACCAACTAAAACGCCAAAATTCAAACATAATTTTGAAGGATACGTGCGGCACATGCAGCATCGTGGAGTGGCATCAAATCCGGATATTTTGAAGTCCGGGATGTCTTTTTATCCGGAAATCCTACTCGCCCGTGCAACTCCACCCGGACGTAATTTCATCCAGATTTAAAAGTCCGTAAAATTTCCGGATGAATTTCCCTCGATCAACTCGGGTAAAAAGTATTCTGTATGAATTTTTCACTTGCAATAAAAAGCAAGGATAAAATAAGTTTTGAGCCCGGAAAAAAGAGAGAATTGATCCCGGTTGCTTTAATTAACAAAAAAAAAGATGGAAATGAGCCCGGTTCAAAAAAGAAAAAATTTATCTTCACAAAAGAGAGAAATGGGCCCGGTAATTTAGATTTGTTAAATATATAAAAAAATGATCAGTTTAAGAGCATTCTTTTAAAATCAGCGCTTATATATAATCGTGATTAAAACTAAACATTAGTATGTAGTACGTATATAACATTATCAATTCAACAGCATTGTTTTAAAATCAATCTTAGAAGCGCACATATATACACACCTTATATACACATCGAAGAATTAATTGTTATTAAATTGCGTGATAATATTTTTGTTGAATTGATAATGTTATATACGTACCATATACTGACGTTTAGTCTTAATCACGATTATATATATGCACTTCTAAGATTGATTTTAAAAGAATGCCTTTAAACTGATCATTTTTTTATATATTTAACAAATCTAAATTATCGGGCTCATTTCTCGCTTTTTATACAAAAAATCTAAATTACCGGGCCCATTTCTCTCTTTTGTGAAGATAAATTTTTTCTTTTTTGAACCGGGCTCATTTCCATCTTTTTTTTTGTTAATTAAAGCCACCGGGATCAATTCTCTCTTTTTTCCGGGCTCATTTATTTTCGTGTCCAAAAAGCAATGCAAGTCCGATTGTTAATCAGTTGTATATCAGTCTTAGATGGTTAGTTAGTTAAAGATACCAATACCCAAGTGGGTGTATGGTGAAGATCACAAAAACAGGGTTATGATTTAAAAACAGTCACTTCAAATGTACTTTAATAATGAAACTACTAGTATTACTGTTATACTCTATGACATGCGGACTTGCATTGCTTTTTATTACAAAGTGACAAACTCATCCAGAATTTTTTCCCGGAGTTGAGAGGTTTTTTAAGAAACTACCGGAGTTGATCAAGAGAAATTCATCCAGATTCCAACATGTCCGGCAGGTGATTCATCCGGACATGTTGGATTCTGGATGAATAGTTTTCAGATGAGTTATGGATAGGATTTTAATAATCTGGATTTCATGACACTTACTCATACAGCATAGCACATAATAGAAACAAGTTTTTTCTTGGATGTGCACGCACACTAAATTTGCATCTGTTCTAATAGTCTTCAACTAAATTTTTATTCCAGAACGAGGTGCTACAATTCTCTAATATTTTAGTTCATTTCTCATACTCAATTTTTCTACTGTGTGTTAACTGAATAGAGCTTGAAATTCGAAAACCAGCTACTACGATTGGTCGTTATTATTCCTTATAGACTTATTTAAATAATAAATACAATTGTTGTTGCATGATGTACGAACAAAAAGAAGAAACTCTGATTCGCGTATAATATCAATATTGAAAAAACTGACAAATCAATGATTACTATTCTTCTTCTCTTTTCTCTTTCACTCTTTCTCTCTCTTTCCCTCACAAACATATTTTTTTTTCTTCAGTTTAAGAAAAGATATTTAACATCAATTAGAGTGTCGTGTTAAATTTTTTTAATCTTCAAACTAATATCTATTTCACGCATTTGATCGTCATCTTTACTACTACAAAATAAAACAACAACAGCAATAACGACATAAAAACGAGATTGACTTACTAGTTTATTTGTGTTCAATATAATTTTTAATCTATCACAACGATAAATCGATAATACACATAAATCTTACTATCAACAAACATCTATATACAGTATTGAAGGTATTAACAAAAAGAAAATTAGCTTTTTCTCTTCTTTGGATTATTTCCTACTAATTTAAATAACACTTGTTGCTCTAATGAAAAAATGCTTTTCTATCATCTAGAATTTATTGTTAATTGAAGTTTTGCTAGTCTAGAACGCTATTATCTTATTCTACTCTCATACACACTACCTTATGATTGAAGAAGGCTACTTTTAGGATATTTCGATGAGCTCATATCAAATTTTCTAACATTTTCTTTTTTTATCCATAAGAATTTCTGAGTTCGATTAGTAAAGTAAAGGAAAAAAAATTCAAAGAACGACGTTGTTTTCTTCAATTGACTTGTATGCAGGTTTTCATACTTGTTTCAGTAATATTGAAATCGCCTTTGGCTAGTATTTTTAGTTAAATAGAAAGAGGAAGAACTATGTCATTTCATTGATTACCAATTAAATTGGAATATATTATAAATACAAAATAAACCCGATACGATTGAAGCATTCTTAAACTTTGTTTTACTGAGGAGAAGATGCTCATTTTTTCTACAAAAAGAAGAGGAGATTTTGAATCGTTTCACAGCGAAACAACTAAGTATGAATTCTTGCAAACTATAACAATTACCCAAATTTCCTTTACAAGTTAATTGAAGAAAATAAGATAGTTCTTTGAAATTAGATCGCGTTAAGGATGCTACTACTAACAATATCTCATAGATAGATGGAAGAAATTATGATGAGTATATTTTTAGATGTGTTTTTGCTCGAGGAATCATAATCTCTTACTCATATAAACTCATAAAATGATAGATTAACATATATTTAACATCATTTAGTTTGCTTATCCATGTGTACCTCAAACGAAACACTGTCATATTTATCAACCACACCATGCATGTTTGATCCACATTCTTTTATTAATCACCTCCATTACAACTCTTATCAAGAAGAACCTCCAAATTATCAGCGATATCATCATCTTGGCGATGTTCGAACATGTGAAAGTCCCAGTCATCCAAAGACTGGTAAGTCAGAGTTACTGATCAAAATACATCGTTTACTATTTTGTACTTAATTTATTTCAGATAATAAACTAAAACGTGAATGTGTTAAGGATGAGGATGATGAAGACAGCGGTGAAGGGAATGATATTAGAGAACAGGTGAATGATACGAAAAAGCGTCAACGTCGGTTGCGAACGCATTTCTCAGCAACACAGCTACAGCAATTGGAAACAACATTTTCTTATAATCTCTATCCAGATCTTACGCTTAGAGAAGATCTTGCACAATTGATCAATTTAACAGAAGCAAAAGTTAAGGTGAGAATGTTGAAAAGCGATCACAAATTTGCAAGTTAGATTTTATCTTCAAAAACAGAAACTAATTTTATCAATAACTTTCTATTTTCTAGGTTTGGTTTAAAAATCGACGGGCAAAATGGAGAAAACGGCAAAAAAAAGCAAATTATTCATTGAATATTCAGCCATTAGTATATCAAGAATGGAAAGCAAAATCTCCTCCACTTTCAACATCCTATGATTCATGGACATCAACGACAACCTTCACATCTTCACCAATGAGTTCGTCTATCTATTATCCAACATCATCTAATTATTCATCAAATGATCTGCATCCATTGACACAAGCTTTACAACATAAAGCTACAATGAACGAATCATGTTTTCAGCTATACGATTCAAATTATCTTCCGTACACAAATAATACGTTCATAAACAGTTGTACTGCCACTAATCTGAATACGTGACATTTCACTTTGAAAGTTTTTTATTATTTTGTTACTCTTACTGTGATAAAATAAAATTACTAAATATTTTTCTTTGAACTGAGTATTCGATTCATATTATCTGTAAATCTTCTGTATATGGGAGTTTTATTTTGTTGAGTATAAACTAAATATATTTCCTAACAACCTGAGCACGGTACAATATCTAAAAAGTTCTCTATGTATCCGACATATATATATATATATCGAAGTTTTAGTAGTGGCCATTTTTTTGTCTCTTATATAAGTAGGAAACAAAATTTTTTTTGTGGTATCATATGAACATCAACTATAAATAGTAGTTTTGGAGTCCGATGCTAAGAAATACTATATTAGTTATTAAATTATTTCTTTTGACGTATTTCTCACTTATTTGTTGATATTATAATCTCCCTCTTTTTTTTTTGTCGTTGTTTCGACGCTGAATGAAATTGTAGTTTTGAATTAAGGATTTGTTTCGTCGATGAGAAAAAGACGCTTGTATGTTTCCGGAAAATGTCTAAAATTCTATCTATGCAGTGTAAAAAAATATTTTATCTTAATTTTATATTCATGAATTGATGATGCAATAAACTATAGTGGAATTTATAAACCGGAAGTATTTTTCACATTCTATATAAATAAATATCCATTTCCTTCAGAGGTATGTTATAGTTGATCTATATTTATATTTTGTCTTGTATTTTATAGATGATCTATTTATCAAAAATATTTTCAACTTTTAGAAGAAGTTCTTGTGGATTTAGTTTTCTCTCAATAATTTCATTTACTTGCGATCAAGTTTTGTCGCATCTTTTGTAGTCATAACATCTATCTAAGATTTTGTTCTGTGTACTGTAATAAATAATGAAATGTAAATTTTGTTCGTTCGTCCTGCATTGTATTCTGATTGAATGGTGTGACCTGTATGATGTTTCTTCAATACAATAAAGAAAAATGATCACTATTGTATTTGATAAATCCTTTAAGCATTTGTAAATGTTGAATTTCTTTCAGTCAATATTCATTCGTATAGAAAGCCTATTGTGAAAAGAACAACTAAAAAATTATACCAAACTTTAAACATACATTCAAGTCTTTCACACTTATCTAAGATTATTTCTAAACTGTACCTTTCCTTCGAATAATATGCAAAAGCGTGTTAGTGAGATTTTTGTATAAATTGAGCTCTAACGACAAATATGCTCATGTCTTTCGATGAATTAGATGATGAGAGCTTTTTGAGCTATAGCGCATATAATCACAGCTAGTATTTCGAATTATTAATGCTTATTATGGCATCAATATTTATTTTCTCAATGATTATTGTAGCAAATTTTGGTTATCACAATGTCGGAAATGTATGTGACAAAATTGATCTTGCCACAAGTTTAATTCATCATATAATTTAATATCTTTTAGTCGATCATCATTAATTCTTTTGTACATTTTTATTTATTCTGTTCTTCCGCTACCTATGACAACAAAAAAAGGAATTCACGAAACGTACAGGCACTTAAATGTGAGCTGCACATATTATTCCACTCGACAGAATACTATCAACCGTGATGCTAGAATACAATTTCGCTAAAACTCCAAAAATTAATTTGCAGTTTTTTTCACCAAAACCCCAAAGCCTCACTTTTAATATGACGTCCTCGATCGCGTTCACATTTAGATTATAACAGGGAGAGTTCTGATTCAAAAATTCGGGCCTTAGGATTTTAAAGTCATTAAGTAATTGCATCAGGATCAATTACTAATGGAACTTGAACGTTACCGACAGGCAAAGATTGAGAAGAAATACTTTCCCTAGTAGATGAATTTGCAACCAGAGTTAAGAAAGAAATTTTTGATACGATTTTCCGTGAAAAGATCGACGAAAACTTTAAAAAAGCGATTAATTACTTCAAAAAGCAACAGAAAACAACAGGCAGTAATTTCCCGGAAAAATCAAAATTTGTCATCTTGATAGACCAGAGACATACGATAAAAAATCTGCTGAGTATATGGGCGTGGCCAACCGCCATGAAGCCTCGATTTGTTTTGTTCATGTAACACCAACCAAATATGATGAAATGATGATCTTTTTACTACTGATAGTACATATATAGTGCTAATGATCTGTTATTATTTCACCTGTATATCTCACCACACAGGAGGCTTGTCAAGGGATGTTTTGTCATCATTTTGTTAAACATGCTTTGCACCGAATACGTCATACCACACTTGTTTCTAATGGAAAATTCTTCGTCTAGTAAAACGTTTACAACCAACGTTTACAACCGACCAGATTTTCCCAAGCCACTACATGTCCAAATTAACATCGAGCCACAGTTGGTACAGTATTTTCAACAATCAGTCACATCTGATCGACAGTAAGAACAATTCCATTCAACTTGTGGAGAGAACATGGCAAAGAGACGTGTTATGGGAAAAGAAGAACGAACGAGAGCGAGACGAACGAGTTATTGCGCTTTGAATGACGATGATATAACTGACACACAGAAATACGATATAGTGAATGAAATAGTATCGTGCACAAAATACGTACCAAGAACGAGAAACGTTTGAAAGGAAAAAAGAAAAAAGAATGCCTTCTCTCTCTAGTATCTCACTGATAACGGTATCCATGTGCCATGGGCACAGTGCATTCTTGAGCAAATATGCATGTGTATAATTTTGATTGCTGATTAATGCCTCTATTGATTAATAATCGTTTTAGTAATGAACTACGATAGAATCGTGAACTTCACGACAATCACAAGGCTAGCTTTGGATTAAATACACATATTATAAACGTTCTTACTAGACGAAGAATTTTCCATTAGAAACAAGTGTGGTATGACGTATTCGGTGCAAAGCACGTTTGACAAAATGATGACAAAACATCCCTTGACAAGCCTCCTGTGTGGTGAGATATACAGGTGAAATAATAACAGATCATTAGCACTATATATGTACTATCAATAGTAAAAAGATCATCATTTCATCATATTTGGTTGGTGTTACATGAACAAAACAAATCGAGGCTTCATGGCGGTTGGCCACGCCCCTTTGTTAACTTTAGAGGTGTCAAAGGTGGAATCTTAAAGTTCGGAATTAGCGATCATTGGCCGAACAGCTAGCTATAAAGTCGATTCTGTAGTCTTCAAAATTGACGGTTTGTTTCCAGTTACTGAGGGGAAATCCCTTCAGGTAATTCTCTTACTTTTACTAAAATTTTGGATAAATAAGCAAAAGGACATATCAATCACTAAGTGGTATGAATTATATGTTGCTTCTTTTTTCAGCACTGAAGATTAGTATGCTCCAACTTTCACGTTGGATTAATAGAGAAAAATATAAACCTGCTCTGCGCGTCCTCATTTTAAATAAATTGAAAAGTATTCGAAAATCGAGAAATATTATTTACAGATACCATTTTGAAGCAGATAAAATACCCAAGTCAGACAAGTCGTATACGATCGTATCTGAATCAGATAAAATCATACCAAATCGTATGAAAATCATATATGAATCGTGATATCTGATTTGTCCTGTGGATTGTATAATACGATCGTAGTGGATCATACGATTATGTACGATTTCATATGAAGGTGTATGATCGTATATATGATCCTCGTTAAGTTAGAAACGAGATCGTAAATAGCCTGTTTAATTACTATAATGGACAGTTTTTTCTTACTCCCTCCGGCACCTCTAACACTGAATTCGAGTTAATATTAGATCAAACTGAGAACGGTAGCGAGTCAGTTTGTCCGACGTCTGTTTTAGAAGTAAAAAATATCTTAAAACACTCAAAGTCAACGAACCTTCAGTCAATGACGCTATTTCTAATTTCATGCTCAAATTACTCCTACTGAGTTATGTAGAATCCTTGGTTAACTGTTTTAATGAATGGCTGGAAGTAGGAACTTTCCTCAAAACATGAATCAATACTACTCAAATGAACTGAGTTCGTTGATATGAGATCTGTTGATTAATTATTGCCCCCTATCGTAGCACGGTTCCTTGAATCGAGTTCTGCTTTTTAATGCATTCCGTTATCATTATTATACTTTCTATATTTTTTATTCTGTTTCGTTTTAAACTCATAATGGATTAACCTTCCCTGTTTATTGCGTGTTGTTTATTTTTATTGGTAACTGTTTAATTTTTTAGAACCGTACTTATATGGTCAAAATTTGGTTATTTCCCCTACCTTTGTAACAGTCTGCGGACTTAACAATAAATGAAAAATTCAAACATATCGTGGGAACAAAAAATATAAAGTTGATTTTGAGTCACTGAAAAGTGCTTTTCCGTACCAGCACAGTCGATAACTCTGAAGATTTTTGTTTTTGGCGACGGATACTTCCAAAACTTTAGGAAAAATTTTCTGACAAAATGGAGCAAAAAAGTTTTCATGGAAAAACAATGTTAGTTTGAAATTTTTCCTAAACTTTTGGAAGTATCCCTCGCTAAAAACAGAAAATCTTTCGAGTTATCGAGTGTGGTGAATACGAAAAAGCACTTTTCAGCAACTCAAGACCAACTTTATTTTTTTCCGGTGATATGCAAATAAAAAGCTACACATGTTAACATATAAACTTTACTTTACATTTAGAACTAGCTTAACACTTCACGGTTATTAAGTTTTTCGTAACTGATCCCCGTTTTACGAAACCCATTTCATTTTTCTACAAAAGTTTAACCCATGCTCTTCCTTCGATACATTCAACGTCAACAATATAAAAAAAAAGATGAAAGTACACCAAACGAATGACGTATTGAAAAGACAAATAGCTAATAGAGAGGAGAAAAAACTACTTGCAGGGGAACAAAATGCTTGACAATCACTGACAAATAATCGTTGTACAAACAATTCTAGTGAATATGCAAAAGTCGGGCGCCTATTGGGTACTTTGTTACAGTAATGTCGTAGGTGCTTGGCTTCCGCAAGCAAATATCTTTAGGTACCTCTTAAGTCTTTTTTAAGGTACCTTTGCTAGCCTCAGCCAAGTATTAAAGTACCTAAAAAGTAATTTTAGCTACCTATCCAAGTAAGGTCATAGGCCCTTAGACATACTTGGCTTACGGCAGCCAAAGTTCTTAGGTACTCGATTTCCAGTACATTCACTAGAGAACTCCTCCTGCTTATTCTGACTCTGTATTTTCCGAAGAAGCAAAAAGCGCACACAAATCAGCGGGAATTTTAGAATCTATTATTTTTATGGAAAAAAACAGAAAAAACAAAAAGTATAAATTTTCCACATCGTAGCTGTAGGACAGGGTTTATACGGCGTATAAAATCAACTGTACTTCAAGCAGAAAGCGACTATAGCCGAAAGACCTACAGGTCTTACGACGTTTGAAATTATTTCAGTTTTTCTTTCAAAGTTTCAGTTATTTTATTCCACTTTCTTACCGATATTTCACCGAATCTTTTCCGGTTTCGAAAAATTTTATACTGGTCGACCGATACAACATTTCATACCGGTTCCAACTCTGGAATGCATTCCTGAAGACAAAGACTTTAGTGCCTTTTTGTGAAATGATTAAAATGATTTGGCCATTCATTCATGCTATGCTGATATTTAGTTTATTTTTATCAGTCAAACCTTGTAAATCAATAGGACATAATGTAAAGATATTGTTGAAGAAAATTACTAAAAATACAAACAACGCGTAATTCAGAACTGCAATATAATTGACACTTTTGCTGCTGAATTTATGTCTGAGAGAGTAGTTATCATCACATGGTTATACTACAGAAGCTTCTCTGACAATTTGAGTCATTTCAATTAGACCGATCCCAAAAAGGATGTTATAGACAATATTTCTCACACGGGCGTCTGTCTTCCAACAATTTAAATGTATTAATAACAACATACATGGGTATTGCTCCAAAACATACGCCTGACTGTGCTGTGACACCAAACCAGAATAATCCCGATGTCTTTTTCCATGATCGTTTAATGATATTTCCACTTACTACTCGAGCATAGCCACCTGAAAACGACGAAAGAAACCACACAAATGTTAATAACATACCACCCTGCATAGTATCAGACAACATTGGACATGGACTTTTGGACGCGATGTGGAGAATGAATATGCAAGCAATAAAAGAAACAAGTGTTCCGAAAATAATCCATTTAATTTTAAGTATTGGATATTTTAAACTAACAACACATGCTAATGGATAAGCTAAAGGATAGAAGACACTGCAATAATAAAATGATTTTTGTCCATAGGGTAAGAGTGAATAGGTGATAACTGAGGGCAAACAGCCGTACATGACAGTACAATTCAGCGCAGATACAATTAACAGGCAATAAAACTGTTGTTTTGATAGAGGATCCGACTTCTCTTGACTATTATCAGGTAAAAACACTTCATGGACACCGTTTTCCTTAACAATTTGTACTTGCTTCTAAATGAAACGAAAGAAAGCAAAATGAACCGAGATAAGATAAATATTACACGTACGGCACCCGCAGTGTCAACAATTGATGTACATCTCAAGATCGAAAACGCAATAAATGAGCACATAATAATCCCAGAGAGAAGAAAAAAGAATATTGATACACTAAATCGAGGTTCGGTATACACCGGTTCTACGATCACATCGAAGTGTTCAGTTATCGAATTATTTCTATGTTGCTCAATACACTTCACTTCACCACCGACTCCTTGTATCAGTGCAAGTATTGTTGGAATTGTAGCCGTAAAACTTTCACCAAAAAACATTGCATTCAAATATTGTGGCTGGAATCGTTTCATGTAATCGGCAAATATTAGACTTGATGAACAATCCAACAGTGCTAACGAGAAGGTAGCTGCTAACAATGCTACACTGCGCTCTGCGCCAAATATGTGTGCAGTAACTTTCCAGAAGAATCCGATCGCTATACAAGCAACTATGCCAACAATAATAATGATGTAAATATAGGGTATTTCTGTAAAGCGCTTATTCTGATAAAATTTCATTAAAATAATAAAGCATGGAAATATATTTGCTAAACAAACTATAACAAAATAAAGCATGATAGCAAAGTCTAAAGTTGATTGATATGTTCAACAGCTGTGCATACTTATTACACTTAATAAAGATGGAAGAGTCCATCCTTCAGGAGTTACTTGTATCATGAGAGGAAGCTGTATCCATACACCGTTTAAATCAATCCATGTTGAGAGATTAAGGATAATGATTAAAAAATATACAATTGATTTTGACCATCGCGAGTTAGAAATACTGAAACAGATAATTATTTACACGAGAAAAAACGATGAGTTTCTATTTTTGCAAAACTCACTAAACTTACCTTTGAGTCATTTGGTGCGGATCTGTTGCTGTTTATTTGATTTGAAATTACTGAATCGAAAAACAATTGGTTTCAACCTGAATGTTTTATTATTTTGTACAAAAACAGTTAATGATTCACTGATTATGCTACGTATTAAATAAGAGACGTACATAGATAAGCTAAAAATATGAAAAGTTTATCTTTCGTGTTACTTGATACTTATATAGACATTACACGACTCATTCCACTTGATGATGATATATAAAACTTTAACAAATTCTCATACACTTAGAAGGGAGTGGTCCGCATAAGGTTGATAATCAATTCATTTTAGTTTTTGCTTAAAATCTATTCCACAAGTAGTCCAAAAGTATTTTTATTCAATCTTACTTCTAGTTACAATATCCTGATATCTTTCCTTTTGCTGACAAGCTTCTGGCATGGTCATCCATGTGGTTACTAGTGATCAACTGCAGCTCTGGTCAGAAGGCTAACCTTCTAATTAGAACTTTTTTTCTACCAAGGGCTCGAGTTTGCCATAAACGTCCACTAACTACGTATTAGCTGTCCGAACAATCGCAAAATAAATGGAAAAACTGTATTATATGTCACAACGTAGTGAGTATGCTGTTTGACGGGATGATCCAAGACAAATGAACATAAAAAACTTGCCCAAGATTAATACGCGGCTTGATGGTGCTGAGGTTCGAACACAGTACTTCGGAGTACTTTACAATGGTATATGATACAAACTATACATGTTTCTTCGTTAGTGTAAAAAATAGTCAACATTGGCAACAAGTCACATTTCTCGTTACTTGGTCAACCTCTGACTCTCTTCCATTGACTGATCATCAGGACTGGGCGAGTTCGAGTGTGGACTGAAGGTTCCCTTTGAAGACTAGGATCGGACTCGGACTTGCATTTTATGTATTTCGGGTCCGATCAATTCAAGTTTTATGGTAAATGAACAGAAAATTTGCTGCATTGGTTGCGTGTTGATGTATTCGAAATCTGCTGGAAGTGTGGCTAGCGATTTAGGAAAAAGAAAACAACTGTTTCCTCATTTATCTAATCTTTCTTCATTAGGAGAGCGAAAACTGAAGCAATAACAATTTCTGTTTTAGAAAAAGTGAGAAATTTATACGAAAGACAGACATGCAAAGTAATTTTATTCTCGAAAATCGAATACCTATCCATACCTTAGTAAAGTAGCTAGAAAACGTTTTTGTATTCCAGTTACATCGGACTCATTGAGCGTATTTTTTCGTAATCAGGATTTTTTACTATACAAGAGAGAGCAAGTTTTACGAAAAAAATCAATCTCAACTGACATTGTTAATAAGTAACAAAAGTTTACTTTTCACCCCTCGAATTCTCTAGCCCTACTATAAAGTGGGTAACCACGTGGACATTAGAGAAATCTTGAACGTGCGCTTTTTCAAGGTTTGACGTTCGTCTAATATATTATTAAATATGGGCTATCTAACCGCATAAAATTTTCCTGTCGAAGCTAAAACACATAGTTTCGAGAAACATACATATTCTAAAACTAGACATTTCGCTCTATCATAGTTAAAAATAATTTGTTCTAGTGCTTTTGGCTTTATAAAAAACAGTTTTCTTTATACACTTAATAGTTTTCCGAAGAGGAGTGCTCGGTATATTCTCAAAAAAAGGTGCTGTTAACTTAAAAAGCGTTTCGAGAATTGAAACCATTTCTAGACCTTTTTTAGGTTCTGCACGAACAAGGATTCGTACGATACCTTTTCCCTGCTTTCAAAACAGGTTTCGTATGACCTCATAGAGATTTTGTAAGGATTTTATGTATGAATGTCCACGAAAGTGTGCGCACAGTTTAACACAGCTCCAAATTTCATCAAACTTTGTCAAGATATTCTTCTATGTATTGTACATGTATGATGTTAGTCCAAAATAGCCTAAATGGTTCTGGAGTGCGTTATGAGTTTTCCAAAAAACCCTTTGCTGTTCAAGGGAAATTCAATTTTCTCAGACTAGAAGCACTTTTATTAAAAACTAATAACATATTTGCATCAGCATGTAAACCTTCATCGAATGATGTACATATGAAGTATTTTGGAACAAAAAATGTTTCGATCTAGCGTAATACGACGGTTTTAGCGTATGGACACAGTAATTTTGACTTGGCACGTGGGCATGTGCTAGAAAAGTGGTGCAAAAGTCTCTAAATACTGTTTTTATAGGTTTTCATATGCTCTTTCCAGAGGAATGATTTTCAAACTTCCAACATATGTTCGTACAGGTTTTTCACAGACCGATCTCTGGAAAATCTGTAGAAACATACTTTGAAAATTTGAAAATCATCCCTCCGGAAAGAGCACATACGAAAACCTATAAAATGAGTGTTCAGAGACTTTCGTACCACTTTGTAGCGCATGTCAACGTGCCTAGCTAAAATTGCCCACTGTGTACTAGTGACAATGATCACGAAATCCTGAATATATCAACTTATAGCGAATTTCATAAGTTTCAAAATAAACGTGGCGGAAAAAAGAGTTGGAGAAGTTAGGACTGTCTACTTTGTTGTGTATAAGATTACTCTCGGTAACCAACTACCATCAAAATACAAAGGGTAACTCTTATTCTATTCACATTTTGCAGAAAATTTTCAGGGGTCGTCTAACCACATATTTACTTAGTCGTCTAGTAGAAGAAGTGTGAGAAAAACAACTTTTACGAATTATATATGTAACCTTGAGAGATCACCGACTGGTGCCTTACTAGCGGGGAGGGAAACCAGTCCTTTGCGTAAGCACAATTAATCAATTAAAATGAAAGAACAGTTTATAGTTCAAACACGATAATATGAAAATTTTGTTTCACAATTAACGACTATGTAAGCACGACATGTTTGTAAATGAACGGTTGAAATTAACCTTCTTAAAGTACAATTTTTCAAAAACGAATGTGCTAAAAAGAATAAGTAAGGAAAATATAGTTCCTATAGAAAGGAAGGAGTATCTCAATAACGGTATAACAAAATAGTGATGAAATCATCCTCGAGGTAAAAGCAGACCATATCGTATACAAAGCCTCTAAGCAGTTTATAAATAAACTGAGAAACAACAAAATTCGAGGTCACTAAATACCAGATCACTAAGATTTCTGTTCTACTATTTGGTTTTTAATGATACTTAAAAACGATTTAAAATTGACAAGAAAATACACATTTATTTATCAGAGTATAATTTATGAATAGGGCAGTGTTTAAAGAAACTAATAATGGAGAAAAATAAAGCGAGAATCTTTCAAAGTTCAAATAAATAAACCTAAAAGTCCTGTCAGGCGTGAAAGTAACACTTAGTGTACTGCCACATTTTGTGTTTGAATATAACTGTTCATAAATGGTAATAAATAAAAAATTATACTTCAAATTAGCGATAATTCATTAATAATGATGAAAATAAAATTGTCAGTATTAGATTAATTATACTAATCGTTGCTGAATATTTTGCACGCCCAAACGTCTCACCCATGTAGAATTTTCGCGCAGACTGTTTACATCGCACGTCATTAGTGAAAGTATCACAACCATACAAACCGCCTTGACAATTCACATTTGCTTGTTTCATTACATAATCCATAAACATACTCAATTGTTCAACATCATCTTTAACTTCCATAATGCTGCAATTTGTAATATGTTTACCAGCGCATTGGATATAATTATACGCTGCTTTACACCATAACATTTTTTCATTCACACTCCACGTACTTTCAAATTTTGAACGTTCATCTAAAATTTCGTTACACTCTTTGGCAGCCTAAAAGTAGACGTCAATACAATAAGAAACAACTTCAATGGGAATAATGGAAAAACTAACCTCTTCAACTTCACAAGCTGGCATGGCTGTCGTTGTAATACCCGTTGTTGTTGTTGTCTTTTGAGTTGGTTGTGTAGTTGTTCGACACTTGTAATTGATGATAGTACTTTCACCTAAACCAGCACAATATTTACCTAATCTCCATGCCTTGAAAAAAAAACGAATCAAATATGATTACTGTCAGAATTCGCCATCATCTTATCAAATTTATTTACATTTCGTTGTAATCCGACTTCGAATGCTGCCAAAGCTCCGGTATGTTCACTTCTTAAATCGCAGCAATGTAATCGTTCATTGATACAATCGGCATACTTTTTTCCCTGTTCACAATAAGCAAATAACTGATCACGTGTATATAAATCTGATTTCATATTTTCTTCATCTTCAACGGATGGTGCTTGTGGACAATCGGATGCTTTCCAAATATTACAAGAATAAGAATAATCAACAATAATTATAATCAACAATACAAAAATACGTTTCATCACTGACGTCCGCGTTTTAATTTAATAATAATGAGCGAAGAAATTAATGGTGGTGGCTGTTTCATCCTGCTACATAAAATGATTAAAACTAAATACACAACACACTACCCATAGTCACTTAGCATTGAGAGAGAGAGAGAAATAAACGAAAAGTTAAAATGTAGGTGTCACGTACTTAATTAAAACATAGATCAAATATTTTTATGTTTAATCCATTGTTTGACTTTATCCTTTATCTCCGAAAAGTTATGTAATAATAGATTGTATGTAATCGAAGTTATTTGAGTCGAGTTTTAAATATTTGAATTAGTTGGTTTTCTGGAAGAAATATCTCTACTGTCCAGTTTTACTAAAATTAACAACACAGCTCTTCTAAGTGAACCTATTGTGCAACATTGTTTGAATAATATGTATGATTTATTTAATTGAAAATGACATTTGTTTTTGATGTACACAAAATTTCGACGATTAATGTAAACAAAAAAAATCGTTCATAATAACTGCACGTTATCTATTTGTTCTTTCCGTATTGTAATGATGAATGTAAAACAACATTTTCTTAAACGTTAAAAATCTGGTATAAGTAGGTATATAATTAAAATAGAGGTAACTTTTTAACTGATGTATTTTATGTTCAGAAGCTGATGAAAAACTGACAGTGTCAAAGATGACAAGGAAAAACGAACTTTTTCATATGCTCAGATCCTCCTCATTCATATATTAGTATTTCAAATTCCTCATATAAATTGCCGCCTGCAGTCGCACCACTGCTAGTCGCACTACTGCAGTTGAGCCACTGCTAGTAAGGTTTTTTTATGGTCGCAATGACATACTAATTCCTGAAACATGCCCATTTCGAGATTATATTTCTCTCACGAGTCTCTTTACTGAAAATCGGACTTATCTTAGCCAGTTTACTCTACAGGACTGATTCGACTCAAACAGTCTTTGATCAACTTCGTCAATATTTCCTAGATACGTTCTCATCCGTTGTGAAAAACAAGAGCTTTGATGGATTTTTATCTGTGAGTGACTATAATGCTCATTTTGAGAAGTAGATCACGGACAAAACTATACCCATGCTCCAATCGATTGTGAAAGGGGCAAATCTAGTTGAAGTTCTGAATACACTAAGTCTCCATCAACTGATAACAAAAACTACACGCCAAGTTTCAAACACATGTCTAGATCTTGTTATAACTGATAACATTAATATTATGCAACTAGTTGAAGTTGGATCGCCTCTATGTTCACGATGCGATCATTCGATTATTAAGGTAAAATTTAATACTTTCGTTTATAAAACTACTCCAATTAAACGAACCATTTACCACTACAATGCGATTGACTGAGGGCACTATTGCTTTCTTCTCTCAAAAAACTTAGGTGATTCATCTGATGCGTATACCTATAGATGTCCTGTTGACGTACGGTTAAACGGTTTAACCAGACTAATCTTGACAACCGTAAAAACCTGTATTTCCCCGAAAAAAATAACTGCACGCCAACGAGATGAACCATGGCTCACAGAAGAGTTGAGAATGTTGTATAAAAAAGGCAATAAACTATATCTCAGACGCAACCAGTCGACTCAAGCATCTAAAGTTGTGCATATATCTCCTCATCCAAAATATTCTCGGACGTGTGTCAATATTCAGATGGGATCTCATGGACGATGGAAATCAAGACCGCGATGGGAAGGAAAGCTAATTTGAATATTCCGAGTGAAAAATGAAAAGGAGAGTGAATTCATGATAACAAAGGAAAAGCTGAACTTTTAAACTCTTATTTCTCTTCGTTGTGTACGATCTTATCCCAAGAAGAAGAAAAAATATCGCAAAAATCAGTCCTTTTAAGGCTTGCAGCAAAGTTGTAACTGGTTTGGAAATACTAGACCGGTCCGGTCCGGTCGGGTCAGTCACCGGCCGGTCTAAAAATATTCCCAGACCGGTAAAAACCGGCGAGTTCATCAAGTTTTTTCAAGTAATAACATTGATATTAGGGACAAAATTTTGTTCTGAATACCGACAGATTTTTACGCCTGTATTTTCTGTAATGCTTATACTGGAATTCTAATACCAAAAAACCAACCAATATTTTCAAGATTGAGTTTCTTCTGCATAAGATAAGGTTCCTTCCCACAAAACGAAACGTCACGAATAATTTGAAAATAAATTTGGGAAGAGATTCACTATGTCAAATAACAAAGCCAATTAAGACGAATTTGGGTTAGGAAGCTACGGTATCGGCATATCGAAAGTAAAAAATTAGA
>CAJNOQ010000748.1:0-42091 GCA_905250885.1 Didymodactylos carnosus
AGGAAAGTCGAATGATTATTCACTTCGATAACGATGATCAGAACAATTTTTTTGTCGTCCGATTATGAACTGAATTATTTGGAGATCTGAGGGTGAGGCTGTGTAGGGTAAGGGTGGGTGAGGATGAGTGGGGGTGAGGGTGAGAGTGAGCACTTGATGCTGAACTGTCGTTATTACTCAAATGTCGGTCGCTCAACTGTCGGGCGCTTAAGTGTCGGGCGCTCAGATGTCGGGCGCTCAGATGTCGGGCGCGCAAATGTCGGGCGCTCAGACGGCGGTTAATCGCAAAATGCGGACCATCTGGGAAGTCTGGTCAAGAGTCTTTTTTGAAAACAGATGTGAAGATCAACGAAAAGATGAGAAAGAATCTTGTCTAATTTACCAAGATACATTTAAAGATTCTTTTCCGAAATGGCAACATGTATCAACGATGTAATCATCACTCTATTTTGTAGATGTCTGTGATATCAGACAAGAATTCATGTACAAATGTGACGTGTCTTTATCTCGGGACTCCTGTGAAAAATGAAGATTATAGTGTAGATGAGTGATTCTGATAAAAATAGTACCGTTCGACTGATGTAAATGGTCCTAAGCGTTTCTCCTCTCAAACTAGATGAAACAATTTCGCACTTCTCGCATATACTGGTCAATATTAGATCTATAATCGCTGCAAACATAGCTTTTCTATCTTTAACTATTAACGAGTTAGAAGAAAAACATCTCTGTCTAACCGTTATTTTGCTGTTGACTTTCTTGTGGTTCATATGAGTCAGATTTTGTAAATGTTATTTTTCTCTGCCACTTTATGCGGAATAATATGTTTTTTTCTCTCTCTTGTCTAGAATTTTCTTCGTTCTATTCAGCTACACCATTATTTTGTTCCCAGTATTTCCGATTTTTTCTCAAAAATTTGTTCAGAATTCATGAACAATGGATTCATTCAAAATCCAATTCTTTTTTAAACCACATAGTAACCACATAGTTTTAGGTAGCCCTGATAAGTTATTATTTAATTTTCAGTATAAAGGTTTTACAATGTGGAGAATTTATGGATGTGCATATACAGCGTTCAAATGGGTGAAAAAAGGGTTTCTGGGAATCCAGGATTTTCAGGAAACTAGCGATACTGGAAGCTTTTTCTTGATTTTTGACAATACTTCTCGCTAAAAATAAGTAACTAAGTTCGTTACTTTAGCTGGTAAAGTAACTCCGAGTAACTAGTAAAGTGCCACCCCTAGAAGAATCGCTAAGAGTTGTGGAATATCTCATTTTGTAGAAAAATGTTTGGTCTATAATGTCCAAATATTAGAAAAGTTTCGAAGCTATTTTTGACAGAAATGTGAACATGCTAAAATTCATTAAATCGTGATAAAAAAAACTGTTCGAACAGTTTTTTTGCCGTGATTCACTATATTCTAAAATGATCATATTCTTATTCAACACACATTTAAACTTCTTTTGACAACTGAAATTTGTAAAGCAAACATTTTTCTACAAAATGAAACATTCCACAACTCTTAGCGATTGATTCTTCATGATCAAATTATAGCCGTTTTCCAGTATACAGTAACACCAATTTTTACCTGGTGCATACCGATTTATAAGAGAATTTCTTCGGTGAAAATTCATTGGATGAAAGTTTTGGATTTAAACAAGGACTAGATGAGATTTCATCTCCTGTTTTCGTTATTTTCGGTGCTGATAAAAGTACCCAGATACTCACAAAAAAGTACTATCTATAGTGTAGAATGGTGAATATCTCAGTACTTGTAGCAGGATCGAAAAAACAGAAAACAAGAAATGAAATCTCATCTAGTCCTTGTTTAAATCCAAAACTTTCATCCAATGAATTTCACCGAAGGAATTCTCTTATATATATATATATATATACATATAGCAAATAATTATCGACAATCCACTGACTAGAACTTTATTTTGTTTCTTCATGTTGATATGTTCAAGTTTTGCACTGGTGCGCATCCATGTGGACTGATACTTTTTCATTCCTAGGATGTTGAAAACGGTATAATTTATTGTCTATTAAATACCTATTAGCAGCCCACAAAATCGATCTCAAATGACATTTTTTAGCTAGTTAACACCGTTTTTTGACAATTTTTCGGCATTATAACTGGAAATGTATTAATGCCTAAAAGTGATTTTTTGTTAACGGCCAAGAAACAGGCTGAGAACAAGCATTTAACAGCGACCGTTTAATGGCCATTTTTGCGTAATTATTGGCTGTTTATGGTCAAGAATCATTGTCATAAAACGGATAATGAAATGACATTTAATGGTTATCTAAGTCTGAGCACACAATTAATTGCTTGTTTTTAGGCCATCATTAAAGGTAAGATGAAGAACAATTAATGGTGCCTGTTAATTGACCATTTTTTCACAATTAAAAGTCTGTTGAAACTCTGTTGTTAACCATTTCATTAACAGGCTATTTATGGCCTATTAAATGTCAGTTGTTTTTGATCTGGTTTGGCAGAGGTGCGCACCGATGCCAAAACAGTGCCGATATATCATAGGTTTTGACGACATTCGTCTATATAAACACCACAGTATACTTGTATTGTTTCGAATGTCGTTTTGATTTCATTCTTCCCCCTCATAGGAGAAGGGCTGAGTCGGTGTCGCACGGTTACGGCATATCAGTGTAGTACTGGTACATATCACTGCTGTACTTTAATTAATGCAAAATTAAGAAAATGCAACTATAATAAAGAACTGACTAAATAAGTTTTCTATGTAGGGCGTGTATGATGATTCCGCCCTGGAAGTTTCCTTTTTTTGGGCGTGTATAATGATTTGCTTGTCAAAAGTAAATCCAAAAGCAAGGATACGACTGATTAGTTCTGCCCTTGAATAAAAAAAAACCAGTGTAATCATACCACGGTGTACGTTATCGGTTTTTTAACGCCTTAACTGCCTGAAATATATGATTATAAAGAAGTACGCTTTATTATCATGTATAAGTGTATATTAATACTTCAACTATAGCAAGAGGTGTTCATAGAAAGAATTCTCTTATTTCCAATGATGCAGGCCAATAATCTAAACTGGAAGAAAATTATGTCTTGATCCTCTATTATTCTTAGATTGTGGGAAATGTGTTATTTATCGAAACGAGGAGTGGGGAAAATATGCGGTAAATAAAAAAAGAAATTTTTATTATTTCTGGTTTAATACGTGTCGATACTAATAATAATGTTATCTGTTCTACATTAAAATTCGCTACGAAAATATTGTTGAAAATGTACATTGAACGCAGCGAAAATAATAGTGGCTTTTTTCCACGTACACACCACAGTGGGCAATCATGTGGACATTGGGCGAAAAATCGAAAGTAGACTTACTCATGATATATTTACAGGAATAGCGCCAATTAGCATCAAAATTACAGGGGTTCCAAAAACCCCTGGTTTTTGAAGTAAAATCTATTTTTGTCTATCTAGAAACACTTTTATTGAAAAATAACTTCATATTTAAAATCAGCGCATTGAATGACGTATAACTTGTTCAGTTTTTGAATAAAAAGTTTTTCGATAAAAAGTAGGACCACCGTTCCCCTCAGCGATTTTTCGTTTAAACAAAATATTTTTCCGAATTTGAGTTTTCTAATTTACAATAACATTTCAAAAGTAATAAAGTAGTATTGAGCAAAAATAGCCATCCTTTTGAATAAAAACACTCCATATCCGCCTAGTCTGTAGGAAATGCCCACTGTGCACCAGGGGTCTCAGATTATATTCCCTTGACTTTAGTCTAGGGTCTTACAAAATGGTTGTCTGTGTGTGTGTTTGTGTGTGTGTGTGTGCGCAAAATACGGAAAAAATGGCTGTCAGATATTCTATGGATAAGCGAATCACAAGAGACAATAGTAGAAAAACGTTTTTTTAAATAAGAGAGAAAATATTCAAAGAGATCATCTGACATATTTACTGATGCAAAGAAGTGAACAGCTCAGCAACCGTTTTCTGTGGATCGGGGATAGATGTCGCCAGATAGCAGTCAACTGTGACAATACAAAAAAAGTGATCTACGGGTAATAAAATTGATAGTGTATAGATAATCTATTATAACGAATCGATTAGAAATACTTCCAACCTCCTTGGGATCTGCAGAAGGTGTGCAGAAAACCTTTTAACTTTATATTACATTAGATGGTTTTTTGGTGGAATTAGAGAAGTTCATAGCGTTTCTCATCTATACTGGTTGGGAACGCCGACAGAAGGGAAGCGTGAGCATTGTTTTGAATTCACAAATAGTTTTAGACCTTTTGAGATTTTTGCTTTATTTATATTAGTTTACCAACGTTACACATGAAAAGAGTAAAAAATCCAGAAGATGTCTTAGGTACGTATCCAGCGAGCGCCGACCGAAGGGAGGCGTGAGCATTGTTTTGAATTCAGAATTATGTTTAGACCTCTAGAGACTCTTGATTTATATATTATAGTTAAATATCAGACTACGAATCTTATACATAAAAAATGAACAAAGCTCCAGAAGATGCGTTAGTTAGGCCCCCAGCGAGCACCGAACGAAGGGAGGCGTGAGCATTGTGTTCGATTTAAAAGTCGCCAAAGGACGTTCGCTTGCGCAGATCCAACTTAATAAAGTCAAGGGATCGAGCGAGTGGAGACGAGCGTTACCTTGTTTTTCTAATGTGGGACAGAAAGTTCCGAATGGGGGGCAAATGGGGGACGCTTATTTTAACGAAATAATGTCGTCACAATCTAAAATACCCGATGGACTCTGCTATACATTATTTTAAAAATGAAATATATTGTGGATCTTTTAACCGTTTATCGCTAAAATTACACTGCCGTTTTGAGGATGGGACGCAGCTGCTGAGTTTTGTTTTTGTTGTCGCCAATAATTTTTTTGGTTGCTGTTTGTTTCTCACTTGCACAGTCTACATTCTCACGAGCGGTCGTTTCTTCGTCTAGTTCTAATTCAGAGTTCATTCTTTCAAAGCTAATTTTTCGAATTTCAAACAAAAGATTTTCTCCTTAAAATTAGGTTTTATCCACAAATTCATATCACACATCTAATAAACTCTGAGACACGTACGACAGAAAGAGCGATGTTTTTGTAGACGGCTCGAATCCCAGAATAACTCTATTTGCTACAAACTATCCAAACACCTATATGATAATGAGCTTCTTGACAAGATAGGTTAAACAGATATAGATCTTTGTCGATTAGATAATTGCTAGTGGACGACAAAATATGTCCCCCATAGGGGATATCTTTAGTGGGGACAAAACGGTCGAATGGGGGACATCTGAGAACCCTGCTGTGCACACTAGATGAAAGTGTTAAACATTACTGTCTTTCTCAATGTATAACAGCATCAGTCCGTTCAAATCTTGTTGTTCTATATTGGTTTTACCATTTTATTATTTTATTTTATTATTTTTTATCATTTCAGCCATATTCATATGTTTTCTTTCATCGATTTTCGTTTATTTTCTGTTTGATATCAGTTTTATACTGCACAAACAAACTAAAATTCAATCAGACATACTACCAATAGTACCGTTTGATGATAGACTATGCGATCCAATACTTGCTAATCGTTCGAAGATGTCGTTAATGGATATATACGATGCTAATTGTCAATTAAGTTCAAGATATCGAAATTTGATGAATACAAATGTAGATAAAATGACTTGTAATGAATTTCTTAAAATGAATAAGTTTTATATAGAAATCGTAACAAAATTAGAATTAGAGTTTCCAATTGCATTCAGTATTCTTGTTTATAAACATTTGTATCAATTTCAAGTATTGTTACGCACTATCTATCGTCGTAGTAACTTTTATTGTATCCACGTTGATTTAGATGCGAATCCTCAAATCTATTCATATGCACGAAAAGCGAGTAAATGTTTGAAAAATGTACATTTAGCACCAAAACGAATTAGAGTTACATGGGGGACCTATTCAACGTTAGAAGCTGAACGAATGTGTCAAATTTTTTTAATGAAAAAGTTTAAGACATGGAAATATTATATGAATGTAGGTAGGTAAAAAACACTATATATAATGATTTTAGACTGGAATGAAGAAGGTGAGAAGTTTTCTGTTTTTCTAATAAGAAATTCACTCGAATCTACTTAAGATTTTATGGTAATAATATTAAGATTTTCCCAACATTTTGCTGACATTTGTCTAAGATCATAGACAAATCTGAAAAGATCTTAACTTGCATTCTATACTCTCTAAAAAGTTGTTAAACATTCTCAAGAAAGAAAATACAAAGAAAACGGACATCGTGACACTCAGTTATAACTGTTAGTTAAAATCGAGTGGTGCAGATAAAATCGGACACGATTATTTGATTATATCTTCCGCCCTTTTTATACTACAATATTCTTTTTCAATAGATTCACCTTGAATTTCTGTACAAAAATAATGTATGGAATGTTTTCCTGTAACTAGCTAACTCATAGAGAAAATACTAGTCAGCTTCGTTAGTAAGATACTTATGAATTTGTTCTAGCGTGTTCATGTAGAATCCGGCATACAATGGGATATCCCGAATTGCCATATAAGTGTAGATATAGAATTTTTCATAAAAATCAAAGATACCCGAAAGTTGTAGAATTTGCTAGGATCTTGGTAGAATTCGAATAGGATTCTAACAAGAAAATACGATTATTGAAAAATATTAGGATCCTATAGCAGGAATATATAGGAAGTATGTAGGATTTTGTCTAAGGTACATATTCGTTGACTTTCCCTGATCGTAAACAACAAAACAAAAACAATGTGTTTTGGAGCATATTTCTATGCATCAGAATTAGGGCATTCTCGTTTTTATTTCTCAGTTATTCCAATTTTAGTCTATCATATTCTATTTTTTAGATGGGAAAGTCGACGAGTATGAAGCTGCATAGTATTTTCTCTATAAGTTTCTAGTTACAGGAAAAAACTTCATACATTTTTTTTTGTAAAGAATCTCAAGATAAAAGAAACATTGTAGTATAAAGCGAACGATATGATCAAACAAGAGTATCCGATTTTATCTGTATCAGTTAACATGATGCATGAGAACAAAGGAAAAAGGTGAACGAAAGTAGGAGCATCAAATCTAATTCAGATTTTAATTAAGATCTTACAGAATTTTAGTACGATAATTTTAAGAAGTAATCAAGGTTCTTACTAGGATGGCTATCTATTGTCCATTCTACTTCTTAATTAAAATTAAAATTTATATTAAAAAACTTGTTTTTGTTTAGCTGGTACTGAATTACCTCTTCGTACCAACTATGAACTTGTTAAAATTTTAAAATACATGAATGGTTCCAATGATGTACTCTCTCGTTTAAATATGAGTCCGGAACGTCATACACGGCAATCGTTTGATCCTATACCCGGTAATTTGACAATAAGCAAAGGTGAATTTCATACGACACTTTCCCGAGCATTTGTTGAATATGTTTACAAAAGTCGACTAGCTAATAAGTTTTTGGAATGGTTATCAAAGACACCATTTCCTGATGAACATTTTTATTCTACGCTTAATCGTTTACCAACATTTCCTGGTCATGCACGAGTCGATTATTGGCGTTCTCGATTTGTTACCCGTTACAAAATATGGGTAATGGAAGAAAAACGTTGTAAATCACAATTATTTACAAAAAAAATTTGTCAATTAGGTTGGCAAGATTTACCATCAATTATTCGAAGTAAACGCTTATTTGTAAATAAATTTAATCAACAGCATGATTTCATTGGTATCGTCTGTATGGAAAAATGGTTACATAATAGAATAATGCATCCAAAACAAATTCAGCTTGAAAGATACAAAGATTATCCACCATTTCAAGATGAATCTGAAATTGATGAACCTCAAATTGAAACTTGAAGAATTAGTAAGAAAAAAAAACATATCAGCGAACACCTGCAGTGGAATGAACGACCGCTAAATACTTGTGATTTCATATCGTTTAATACTGAAAAATCTTAACGAACTATTATTGATCGATCACAGCTTACAAGAATGATAGACCAGAGTACATACAATACGTACAATGTGTGTCCAATTTATATTGACAGTAAATCTGTATGATGTGTCGCTGGTATTTAACAACCCCCTTTAAGAAACCCTACAAAAAGGAATTTTTTGTTGTCGGCATCGGTTGTACACGAATGCCGAATAAATTACTCGTTTCCACTTTTCTTCAGAGCAAAGAAGAGTTTAAACTTCAAACTAGATACGGCATGGTTTCAATTGTTTTTTTGAACTAGAACTGATCATTCATCCTTTTCCAAAGAAGCGAGCATCTCTTGTTATACGAAAAAAGATGATCGTTTCACATATAAATATTAATTAGTATGTAGATATGAAAACTGATGGCGTCTCTTCGTCGCATAAAGAACCCGTTGATAGGAATTAGTTGAGAGTAACTCTTGTAGTTCTAAAAACCGATCGATGAAACTGGAGTTCTTTCAACTAGTTGTTAAGAACTACAATAACTGAAACTACTCTACCTCAAACTTAGAGCATTTTCTATCAAACTATCCAACACTCTTAAAAAATGTGTTCATCAGTTTTTCAGAGAACTGAAAGGTCAATGGGAATTTTTTCTTCATTTATCTCAAGTAGAGAACTCAAATTCTGTTCTTCAGCTCTCAAAAACTTAAAATTAGTTTTTTAATTTTTTTAAAGAACGAAAAAAATCATTTTTTTAAAAACTGAAGAATAAATTTTGAGTTCTTGAGAGCTAAAGAACAGAATTTGAGTTCTCTACTTGAGACAAATGAAGAAAAAATTCCCATTGACCTTTCAGTTCTTTGAAAAACGGAAGAACACATTTTTTTTTTTAGAATGAAGGGGGAAAGACGACTTTTTTCTTTCTTAGCATTGCTCAACATAACATCGTATAGCAACTCAAGCTTCGTGAAGCAATTCAACGAACGACGTGGATATTTAGTGCAACTACTCTCAGGAACGGGATCACGATCGAGTGCAAAAATTGTCAGATTCGTAGAACTCTAGCTTTCAGACGACTAAATTTAGGATTTCTCCATCAACTGTAAAGTATTATCAAACATTTTTTTACCATATAATTGTGTTAAAAAACTTTTGACAGAAAGCTATATTTCGACAAACAGTCAATTAATATTATTATTACCTATTAAAAGAAATATTTTCTCATTTCTCCGAGTTACTTTGAAACGTATCTATGAGCTCTATAAACTAATCAAAAACAAAAAATGTTTTCAGATTACTTTTTAATAAAACTCTAGAGCATTTTTATTTATCGTTGATCGACGTGACCACGTCGATCGATTTTTGATGAAAAAGGTGTTTTTTTTTTTATTATATCGAACAAATGAAGAGCGTTGGAAGAAATAGATCGATTTTCGATGATTATCAGCAATATTCTCGTAAAAAATCATTGAGTTTGGTTTAGAAGTCTTAGCGAATTTGTTGTCACGGTTCAACAACATTTGTTGTTTTTGTGAAACAGTACATTTGGCTTGCAATCGTTCGATTTATTCTTTAATGTCCTTCTTTTTGCCATACTTGTGAATGAAAAATTGTTAGGATATTTGAGTGAAACTGTCGACAAAAAGTCTTATTTTTTTAAGATTTTTTTTTTCATAACGCCACTTTGAATCTTATATTTTCTGACGTAAAATAGACTTTATAAAGTATTTTGTTGTGATTTGTTCTTAATGTAAAATTATTACTATTTTTTTTCTTGTAATATTCGGAGTTCAGGGTAAACGGGTCATTTTCGAAGTTCAGACATACTTTTTTTATTATTTCAAAAGCAGAGCAAAAACAAAAACAAAAATACCAGAAATCGTAAAAGAAAGAAAAAAAAAGAGAATTACACAATATATATAGTGTTACGAACGTCGTTTTACATCATATATTTTCATACACACACACACACACAATACGGAAAAAAAACAAAAACAAAACAGAAAATACAGAAAAATGATTCTTCTAAGTCGTTGTCACTACAAGTGATTGTTGTTGTTGTTGCTGCTGTGATGTTGGTGGTGATGTTGACCTTAACTGTGAAACGACAATTGTTGTTGGTTGTTGATGTTGTGTGAGTAAATTTGTTGAAGGTGTAATTAGATATTGATTATCAGTATTTATACCAATGGTATGTTTTTGAATTGTTGGTGATGGAGTTGATGGTGATGCAGCTGATTGTTGACCTTGAGGAGAATTTTGTAAAGATGAACGCATTAAACTGGCTATCGATGGTAATGGAGAAATTTGAGATGGTGTTGTTTGTGATTGAGTTTGAGGAGATATTGTACCTAAATTAAATAAATAAATATGAGATAATATTATTTTAGTAACTCAGTTTTTGTTGTTTATTTTTAAAAATAATTTCTATTCTAAAATTTATATCATTTCTTATCAATTTAATTTGACTAGTTTTTGTTTTTTGTTTAAAATTTTTTTTTGCTTACCTTTTGTAAATAAATCTACAATGTCATAGCGAATATCATTCTGTATTACTGTTGATGGTACGGCTATATTTAAAATATTTGTATTTGTCGGTTGAAGTTGAGGTGATGGTTGAGTAGTGGAAATATTTGTAGAACATATTGTAGTTTGAGGCATTGACGTATTTGTTGCTGCTGTAGCTAATAGTCGAGAGTAGACAGATGCTAGAGATGATGATTGTTTTGATGCTTGTTGTTCATCAAGATTTAAACGACGACGATTTTGTAATGAATAATTATTATTATTACTCTGATGAGTTAGAGATGTTTTTTGAGGTGTCTGAAGATGTTGATTGTGATTAACAGAAGTTGATTTTTGTTTTAATATAGTCGATTTAACAATTGTTGATGAGGGAATTGGTGGTACAGGACGAAAACATAAATCTTCAACGGTATCTAAATACAAAAAATTATTTTATTATTGAATTACACCTCATAAATTCTTGAAATATCTGTAAGATTAAGTTTTTTATAGTTTAGTAGTACAATAGTAGAAAGGGAGAAAACAGGAATGAAATTTTATAATATTTAGAAATGTTTATGATACTTACATGACTGTTCATTAAATTCTAGACTATCAAGTGAATCATCATCTTGATTATCTCTTGTTCTCCTTTCTCTTCTATCATCATGATTATGATTATCATCTCCTAAATGACCTAAATCACCGTCTAATGATCGATACATTTCTGCTTCACTCGCTGTATTTGTTGATGTTGAACGATCAGCATCTGAACATGCATCTAACCATTGATCAACATCATGACCATCTTGATTTAATTCATCTTTTAACTTTTTTAAACGACGTTGTAATTCAATATGTCTACTAGATAATACTTGAATTTCTTGTTCATATTCACGTTCTTTACGAGTTAATGTCTAAAAAACAAAAAAAAATAAAATAAAAATATTAAAATTTATTTATTATAAAATATATATATATATAGTTTTTTTTTTAAAATTTTACTTGAATATATTTAATTGCCATATTTAATACTTGAAGATTTGTTACTTTTCTATCACGTTGACATGGTACTTCAGCTTTTAAATGATCAAAACAATCTTTTAGATGTGCTCGTCTAAAATTAGAAGAAAAGTAGAAGAGAGTTTATACTAAAAAAAAAAATAAATATAAATTTACCTATGTTTTTCTAATCGATTATGAATTTCTCTATCACGAAAACATGTTTGTACTCTATTAATAAAATATAAAAAAAAGACAAAAAAAAAATAGTAAATATAAAAATTTTATCAAACATACTTGTTTACTGACTCATTATCTACTCCTCCATTTCCATTGTATTGATTTGTCTGATTATTATTATCATCATATCCTCCAACTTCACCACTTTGTCTACTTGTATTATCTCCATCTAAAGATTGTCTTGATGAATGATAACCTCCATTAAGAGAATTTAAATTTAATCGTGCATTATCAGATATTTCTAAATCTGTATCGGTGGATAAAAGACGTTCACTTTTAATTTGAACTGGAACAATAACAGAATTATTGTCATGATGATTAGTAATCGTTGTCGATGAATTGGAATTAACACCTAAAATAGAAAGAATTAAGAGTAAATATCAATAAAAATAGTTCTTTAGAATAAAAAAAAAAAATATTTGTAAACAAGCAACAATTCTACTGACTATTGTCAAACTATATATATTTTGAATAGAATAGATTGAATTAAATATTCATAGGAATTTAAAAGTATGCTACTTTGTATTGTATAAGTTATAACAAGCTCATTTCTCGTTCAAGAGAAAATGACACGATAATCTTTGTCTATTTTCTCGTTTTAGAATAAAGGTGTTGACACAACCGTTTTAATCTTACACAGAAATAAAGAATGATTAAACATAATTGTGCAGTGAAGTTGATCAATAAGACATGAAAGAATAACAGAAAATAAACGATTTTTAAAACAGAATAACTCATTTTTCTAGATGTTTTTACTACACTAGAAAATCCGATACATTCTAAATCTAAACTAAAGAAATATTGTTCTTATTTGAAAATTATTAAACAAAAGTGAAAATTCTACACAAAACAATTACTGAAAATTTAAATGAACGATTCGTTTATAAAAATTGATTAATGTACGAAATGAATGTTGATTAAAATTTGTTTTCAAATTTCATGTATTCTGTATAAAATGATATTGAAATGGATAAACAAAATAAACAACGCGAATATCTGATATTTTTGTGAAAGATTGATGTATGTCATTTTGTTCAAATAAATATTTCAGTCAAAATAAACTTGTAATGATTGTACGAAACAGAAATTTTCTACAATTTTTTTTTTTTGCTTATAACTCCAATCGCTTCTCCGAGAAACGAGATGAAATTAGATAACGTAACTAGTTCTAAAGAACTTAACTTTGTCCTTTTTCTCGAACAAAATTGATCATGATCGCTATACACATATGAAATAAACACTTTTTTTTTTCATTTTATGGCAGTATCAAATAATTTTTCTTTAACAAAATACTTTTTTGATATTAATACTCATTTATTTTCTCTAAGGTTTTGTTTTTACACAAAACAAAAAAAATTCATCTGCTTTTAATATCTTTTAGATTGACTTCTTCAAGATTTGAAACTATCAAAAATGATTATTTGAAAAAAGTCAATGTATGATTTAGACGCCCACACCTGCAAACGTCGAATAAAGGAAAAAAAGAAAGAATAAGAGGAAATATACGTTCCTCACATTGTACTAGAATACAGAGAAGAACAGAACACTTACTTCCATCATTGCCGTTGATATAATTCATGGTCATTATCATTATAAGTTTTTGCTACAAATAACTCACGCATGTACCCTATTTTTTTTTTTCTCAAACTAGTTAGAAAAAGAGTTTCCTGTGCAATTATTACATGAAGAAGAAAAAAAAACAATCTAGTACTAGTAGTAATATTGATGAGCAATCATCGTAATGAAGGTTTTCTTTTTCTTTTTCTTTTGACGTCTAAATGCATGTGAATGTGTATACACGACGCAATCTTCCTTTATACAAATGCGTCTCAACTCTCAACCACACAATGTTCTAGGAGAACGAAGAAAGAAAAACTACGTACTTGAAAATATATATATATACACACACACACACACACACGAAGAAATAAAAACAAATAGTTTTTTGATAAAAGGGCTATATAGATCACGAAAGAAAAAAAGGTATATAAAGATCTAAATAGCATAAAGAAAGAAATGCTGAACATAGTATGCGTATATTTTTTTTTGTCACCCTCGATACGTCCTAGAAAAATTTTAGATATTGACAATTATATAAGAAAAGAAGAAATTATAAAAGTTTGTCCGATTATTTAGATCAAAGATCTAATATCCCAAATGAAAACAGTATCTAGAAGAAGGAAAAGAGTTTATTGCAAATGTCTATATCAAGTTATCAATAGAGCCCAAGGGAAATTAACTGTGTAGAATAAACATTATCATCGACTTATAAAAATTCTAATCTAATCTGCTATAGAAGGAATAGGTGATTAAGATTGAAAACATATTACTGTCTAATATATTAAACAAAAAAATAATGATTTATTAATAATATTAAATGAGTTAATTATCATAATTATTTTAATTAATGAATGGAATGAAACAAATAGCGTACTTGACAGTGAACGGTCCATAATTTATAATTCATCTTTTTATTCATATTCTTACCAGTTTTAGGTATAGAAAGAGTTAAAAATCAGTAGATAGTTATGGATCATTAAATTCAACCAATCAATCAGAAATCAATTCAATGTTTCTAAGGTGTCAGAAATTCAGCAAGTTTATTTTTGCATTTTTTATACATGGTTGAATAGCGTACGTCGAGCTGATGGAGACAATCAATATGTTTGAAATATTTGAAAAAGTTACTATCATGTCAAAAATGTGAAAATACTTGAAAGATCTAAATTTTCGAAGAACGTTTTGGTTTAAAAAAAACTCAAATTTCTTTCTTTTTCGTGCTTCTGACGTTTCGAAAGTCTTTTTATCCGATTCAGCATCAAAAACTGATTATGTTCGGTAGAGATTAAAGTCAAAAGTCTATCAAGTATAGACACACCTTGGACTCGCTCTATAGTTTAGAAACAATTTTGTACGCCCACCTAGGTTTTCTTGTGAAGAGATGAAGATGAAGCCGAGATTTTTACTTCAACACTAGAATCCCCATTAAACGAGCTTTAAAAATACGTATCGCTTGTTTTTCCATTTTGCTTTGTCACTGAGAAAATTCATTTTTTCTAAATCGGGAGTGAAAAAATCGAACTTTTGCCTGTAATTCTCCATTATCTTCATCAGAACTGAACTTTTATCTAATACAAATCTCATATTCGGAACTAGCGTCAAAAACTGAGTCCAATGATATACTATTTTTTCCTATCTAACGAAAAATTTATAATCTTCAAGGATTTTCAAGTTTTTGACATGAAAATAATTTTTTCAAACGTTAAAATACATATTTTCTGCATCAGTTCGACACGCTCTATCCAAAATCATCGATAAAAAAACGCAAAAATAAAAACCTGCTGAATGTTCGAATTTCTGACACCTTACGATAAACATGTTTTTTCATAAAAATTCTATAGGGAGAGTTATGCATGATATGTTATCAAAATTTCAGTGCATTCAATTCTCATACGTTATTTTAAGAAATAGTACCCACAGAAAGTCGATTTTTGAGTTGTTTGCATGAATAGATAGCCTGAAATGTCTTTTTTCGAATCTGTATAGCTTTTCTATGAAAAGCTTAGTTTTCATAGATTTTCTAAAATTTCGATCCGAGGGCGTTGTATAAACTTCAAACTTTTCATTTTATGTTTTGTCAAAAGGCATTTCTCGCATAGTAAGTAAAATTTTGTTAGGAATAACTCAATTTAATTTGATTAGCTTTGTTTTATTTAATAGCTAAAACGGAAATGCATAAAGTGACAAACCATTTTTTTTATGACATCATGTGTTTTTGCTGGGAATTTGGGTTTTTTCCTTGTTGAATCATTTTTTTTTTCACAAAATGTGCATGACGTAATCTAGCGAATTACGCTACGTAGAAAATGTCTGAAAATGGGAGAATAGTCTCTGGACACTGCAGATTGACAACTGCACATTTTTTTTCAACTACAAGTCCAGATTTGGCGCCATAAGCTATACAAGCGGAAGAAAAATGTGTTTTTGACTCAAAAACACATTTCTAAAGTTCATTAGCATTAATTGTTCGACGCCATTTATTCATGTGAAGAAAAATAATTTTTCTCTCATTTCTCTTTCACTGTTCTTCATATATCGTTTTGTTCTATTATTCTTCCTAATTATCTCTTTTAAAGTAGCTGAAATAGTTTGAATTTGGTTTTCGTTACTGGGAAAAGCACATTTTACTAAAGAGAGAAGAGACACTTTTCTGAGCTTCCAGTTTAAAATGTATGTCAAGAAATTAACAAAGATGAAATTCAACAAAAGTATCTGTCACTTTTGAGATTTATTTGTCTAGTTTTATTTCAAACGAATCCGAGCTGTATAGTTCAGAATGAAAAATCTACTTCACAAAGCACTTCATTTTACAACTTGCGATACCTCTAGCTCTTGAACAATTCAATATTTTGGTGTAGAGAATTTTTTTCTGGAAGAGGTGCTTCTTAAATAATTTCTCTATAATTTTTAATCTTATAAAATAGTAGAAGAGCAAAAAAATGTATCTAAACACGTAGTGTATGCGCGTTACACTAAATTAGGTTTTATCTTGACAGGTATACCATCTGCACATAATCAAAATATCTCACTTATTTTTTTGTAAAAAAAATTATGAAACGGAGTCTTGAACTTACGTCTATAACATTTTTGTACAATTATTTTTTGCATCACTGCTTTTTTTTTTATCTACATAAACCTTCAATTTGTCACAAAACTTCTAAGATTTATGATGTCAATGAAGTTAAGTCAAAAAATGAACATATAATAGACACTATTTACAGTTGATTAATCACATAAAAAAGACGAGCTTGTTTTTGATACAAAATAATTTATGTAAACATACACGCCCACACAATGATAACATATCTCTTTGTGTTCTCATATTCTCTTGTAGCTCTAAAGTCGCTATTAAGAATAGAATAGAAAATATGCCAGTGACAATTGATTTTATGAGGCGAATAGATGGCGCTAAATGTTTGTAACAACAGGTACATAAAGACAAAAAACAAATAATAATAATAATAAACGCTTAACTAAAGCAAGGTAACACGGTTGATTATCACTGCTATGTTGATTATATTAAAATATCAGGTAACTTAAACTGTTTAAAGCAATAACAAGTCGAAAAAATTAAGCTGATGACCATGAGGTGTTTTCATTCAGATTCTCTCAGTATATGTACGCATAAAGGCCGCTATTTTACATACCTTTTTAAGAGTATTTCGACCTCATGTAATGAAGTAGTTTTGACCTTGTTTTTCTATGTACCTACAGTATGTTTACATTGACTATAACATACGAAAGAACAACACGAGTAGAATTAAAAATTTCTCCCACTACTCTCACAGGGGCATGACAATTGTCATAAATTGACTGAAAATAAGAAAACGGCATTCAGTACTTTAGTTCTTCTGAACACAAAACAAAACATTCTTTTATTGAAATGAAGATGAGGAGTTTCTACTCTAATAGAAAACAAATTAACTCGATATCTATTTTATTCTATGACCATGATGCCTATCTTTGAGCATTCTATTTTGGAAATAACCAACTTTGAGCACCTCTAGTCCCCAAAAAGTCTACAGTCGAATTCTTTGATTTTACTCTCATTTGTAGTACTCATTGAACAAACAGTGTCGAAGATTGTTTTTGGCCCGCTTCGTTTCCATCCTCCTTTATCCATCAAAAAAGTCAGAATAACAATTACTATTTGCATGTTTTCACGTACTTTTCACGTTTTTCTTAATTTCTATTGAGACGAAATAGTTCTTAATTCAAAATTCATCTTAATTTTAACTAAATTAAAATAAAATTGATTAAAATTAATTGTATAGAGAAACTATTTATAAAAGGTTAGTTTCTAGAAATTTTATTGGTCAACTTTTGTCCAATGGAAATTAGTATAGTTGAAGAAAGAAAAAAATATTAGTGAGAACTCACATAGAAAGTGGCTCTTGACGGCTATCGCAAAACAATCGATGAGAAGTTTTTCTCTACAATTTTTCAATTCATTTTTGTTTAAATTTAGTTAAAAATAAAATAAATTATGAATTAAAAACTATATCGTCTCGATAAAAATTCAAAAAAAAGAAGTGAAAATCAAAATTTCTGTAAATTCCACAATGATATCAGAATATTTTCGTTCGCACTCATTTTAGAAAAAGATGCTACTTTTCTGAAAAATTTTCTATTGTCAACGATCAGAGAAAATGTATATTATTCTCCATATCTGAATCTACTAAAAATTGTCTTTTAACCCTGAAATAAAATACAGCTATATTACCATCATAAAGAGTCTTCGAGAAAAAATTAATTATTTTTTAAAAAAATTCTTAATTTTTTGTTCAAAAACCTAACTGATTATAAATATAAAACATATATTTTTGATTTATTTAACAGAACGCATATACACACACATACACACATATAAAATGTCCGCAGAATTGTTTCTAAGCTACTCAAGGAACAAAAAGAAAATGATAAAAGAAAAAATAGACACGTTTTTTCCTTCTCTTGTTCTCCATCAACATTTTTTTTAAACGAAAACCTGTTTTTTTTCCTGTAAGGCACATGGACTCTAACCCACTCGTTTAACTAATTCTGAATAAAGTAATAAACTACAAAAGTCAATGCTTTAAGACAACAAAAAATGAGTGATATTTCTTCTATTAGATCAAATTGAAAACCTAATTGTTTTGATGAATGAAAAAAACAAAAAATAGTGTGTCATCTTAGATATTGAAAAACATATTTTTATTTTACACCTAAAATTTAAATATAATATCGTCTAGTAAAAATGTTATCTTTTATCAAAAATTTGAAAAAAAACTTTTTTAGAGTTTTCTAAGATAAATTGTTTGTTATCAATATTTTGTATGTTTATGGTCTACAACAACGAAAAAAAAAAAATTTTAAATTTTGTGTACACCAGTGAACAATTTTCAATTATAATCGAATAATCTCAGAGACCCACTATCTATTGATCATCTCTTCTAAGATTTACACATACTCAAAAAAAAAAAAAAAATTCGTATGTAATCGGAAAAAATATTCTAAAATCCAAGTTACTTCCTTTTAAAAAGATGGTTCTCTCATCTATTCATTCATCGATGATTGAAGAATCAAAGATGCAGAATCAACGCGTAAGAATAAAATAATTTTCCCCTAATGAGAAAAATTTCCCAAATATTTTTCTACTAATATCAAAAATATTTTTCTTTTTCATTTATTTTTCAACAAAAATTCTTATTTTATAAAAGTTTTTCTGAAAAATTTTCCCAAATAAAAGCATTTTCTTCCGATGAAGTAGTAGGAGTATACTTTAAAAGAACACTCAACTAAAGTCATAGAAGGTTCACATTTCATATTACATAAAAGAGTTTAGTTATCTGCTTACATATAAGAGTAATAATGATCTTCTTTTCGCACAAACCTACATACCTCCTCTCGCGATTGCTAAACGTTTTTTGGGCGGTATCGATTGTTGATTTTCTAAAATTTGGGCAGCTTGTAATAATGTTTCAATATTCATCATTTGTCTACAAAAAATCTGAGATGAATGTTAAAAAAATTTTAGTTGCTTCCATCAACAATAACGATCGAACTGGCATTGTGTAAAAAAAAAAAAAAAAAAACGCATCCACCCATTCACACATCATAAAATATATACACGTACACACACACACATACACACAGAGAGAGAGAGAGAGAGAGAAACAGAGAGAGAGAGAAAAAGAAATTTTTTAGTTTTGGAAAGGAAGAAGAAAAACGCACACGACGACGACGATACGACTGTTTTTTGTTGCATTTCTGTTCGAGAGTATAGGGGGTGTTGCACATTTTATCTTTCTTAGATGTATATAATACTATATACAAATCGAGCGAGACAGAGAAGTGGAAAAAGCCACGAAACAAGTTTCTTTGTGTCAAAATAAGAACGTTTATGTTATTTATCCTGAAAAAAAAAGTCCGAGCATACAAACATGTGAAAAAACTCGTTCTCTTCTTTCTCTCTCTCTCTCTCTCAATCTCTCTCTTTCGAATAACACGTGTATTTTTCAGACGACGTCAGTGAGACAGAATTGAGAGAGAAAAAGCAGTGTATCGTGCGACATGACACTTCAGAACAAAAAAAAAATGTAAAACAACTAAAAAAAAAAGCATGCAGGCGGATCATCATTTATTAAACATATAGACATGTGTGCATATAAAAGTAGAAATTCTATTTGATTGTTCGATCGACAGAGTTATAAGAAATGGGAAATTATAACAGCAACAAAAAAAATAAATATCGAATAGCAAAAATATAAAGAAGAAAAATGTATATTACACATCTGTGCGTTCAAGATCATATTTGAATTATGATAGAACTTGAATGTTTCAACGGTACAATAGATCATCATAAAAAATATGTGTAAATAGTTCCATATTCTACTCATATAGGTAAACAGAATTATAGATAATATTTAGAACATTAATGTTCTCTAAAATAAATATTTTCTTTCATATAACTTTTCTTCTGACATTTTAGTTTAACATTTTATAAAATCTCTCTCTTATTCGATAACTTTTCGGTACTACGAGAAAGTAAACTTATTCTATCTATTATCTAACATCTATGTAGATAATATAGAAAAATTTCATTTTTAGGACAAATCTATCCTTTTAGATGATATAGATGTAGCAAAATTGAAATAAGTTCTACTTGTTTATTTAATTGAATGAATCAATTCTGACATATAAAACAGAAAAATCACTATGTCTATGTTAATAACAACTGATTTTTTTTTTCTCTTTTTCGTTGTGCAATGCACCTGTTGAATTTTAAGACAGTTAACAATTTTTATGTACTTTGAGTCAAATATGTTTTTCTTTTGTGTTACGAAGACAAGAGAAGAAGAAAAAGAAATAGCTCACTTTTCTTTGCCTGAATACTTTTCTATAGCTATTAGTAGTTCGTATTTATTCTCTTTCTCTCAACTCCACGTGATAAATTTGTATTATGTCTTTATTATTTGTGAAAAAGAAACGAGGAGAGAAGAAGAAGAACAGAAATACCAAACACAGTATACATATGCCTAGTGTATAAATTTGTGTACATATAATACAACAACAACTAACAAAAATTTTTATATCAGAATAGAAAGAGGAATGAAAAGAAAAGAAATCCCAAATGTATATGTATATATATATATGATAGTGATCAATGATTAATAAAATAATAAAAAAAAAGAAAAAGGTAACTTAACAATAAATGTGTCTGTATATACTAATTCTAACATATTGTAAAGAAAAAGAAAGATAAAAGATGTTTTTTTTCTTCTTCTTCTGCTCTTTTCGTTTCTTTTATCAAGAAGAACGCGCGTGCGCGTGTACGCATTGTTGTTTCTTTGACATATTATTACTATCTGTCTCTTTCTCTCTTTCTACAGTAACAGTATCTTTACTTTCTTTATTCAATCTGACAAATGGTAAAAGAATCAATAAACTCAGATATTCAAAAGAAGAAAAAACACAAAAAGAAAGAAAAGCTTATCTATAAATAGATAAAGCGTATATAAAGCTTTGATCAATGAGAATAAAGTAACGTCATTTAAATTATTAAAAAAGATAAAAGAAGAAAATATTTAACTATAATTAGAAATATTTTGTCTACTAGATCATATATAAAAATTAATTTACTTTTTAAACATTTCTCTAATTCTTTCATAATCTGAGATATTTGACTCTCTTTTTTTTTTTGTTTTCTAAAAAAACAAAAAAAAATGTATACAAAAATTAATTTCTCTCATTCTGAAAAAAAGGACCGAATTTTCATATGCAAATTATTTAAAATAGATTGTCTCAGACATGTAAATATAAACTATCATTACATTGACAACTGTAAATTAGAAGTATAATAGAACTGATAACAAGTTGATCGTAACAAAAACAACAACAAACAAGAAACAGCATCATTAGACATTTATGACATGATATGTTTTTGTTTTTATTTTTCTAACAGGAAAAATATATTTTATTCTCAATCATTCAGCTATAAATACGTTAGAGTAGTTGAAATTTCTTTTTTCTAATGTTTCTTGTTCTAACATTCACATAGATAAAAAATAATAAAGAGAAGAAGAATGAAAAGAAAACGAATAACATACCGGTTGTTGATGTTGAATATTCTTGTTTAATAAATGTTTCACATATCACTTTCTTATTTGACGTTTGAACATATTTCATTGTCTGTTCAATATAATACTGTTCATAAAAATATGAAAACAAAAAATAAAAAAACGAAAAAATAGTGCACACAACTCTCTCTCTCTCTGTCTCTCTTTTAAGTACACTAGAACAAAATTTAAAAAATTATACAATTATGACTAAGTGTAAGAAATATCGGTTCAAATCTTATTAATTTTTATTTTTATAAAATAAAAAAAAAAACATAATGAATATGACACAAAAAATATCTGAACATAAATGTTATCTACATGATTATTTTTTATCTGACATGGAAGAATAAGAAGAAGAAAAAAAAATAAGACCTAAGGTCAAACAAATTCAATATATCAGAAACAAACTTGAAATAACAGAGATAAAACGTTTTTTCGAGATTAAAAATCCCCATGATTATACAAGATATAGATCGTTTAATGGTTCAATAAACGTGATGCATGGTGTCTGCTAATAGTTGTTGTTGTTTTTTTATCAAACTAACGAAAATCTATCGTTTTGATATTATAGAACAACGTTAAACAACTTGATATCATTGCAATAGTTTTTATTTGTTTATTGAAATAAATATACAATTATTTTTTGTTAATTGACAAACTCTAAACATAATATTTTGTTAGGTTTATGTTGAATATACGCAGAATATTCATTTATTTATAGTTCAAAAAAAGCGATATCTTTCAATAGGATTTTTGTCATTTGAGTGAAACATTTGAATTTATAAATCACATCATTAATGTAAAAAAAATAGACATTTTTTGAATTGTTTCACAATTTATCAATAAATGATACGATAATAATAGATCATAATCGTTTGGATTTCTTAACTATATCATTGAAAGTGTTGCTTTTTCAAAACAAGAATTCTAAATACTTTCTTCTTCTTTTTTTACAATGACAAATACCATATGAATCGAATAGAATTAGACCGATGATATAACAGCAGTTGAAGTTATACATCAACAATGACATGACAGTAGTACTAATCTAAAATTAATAAACATAAAATAGACATTAATGTATGTTTCTGAACTGAATTACGTCGCACAAATTCTCAAGAGTGTGTGTGTGTGTGTGTACGACACTAGTGTAATAAAAAAAAGAACAAGTTTGTGTAATAATTTCTAAAAAAAAACAAAATGATATGTTCTATTTTAAATTTTTAATTATTAAAAATCTGGCAAAAAACATTCGATATCTAACACTTCTATGATAAATAAAATCGAACAAAAATAAAAATAATCTTTCATCCATGGATTTTTGTTTTGATTGTTATTTTGTATTTTTCATCATTTTGTAGATATTAAAAATGAATAGATTTATTTTAATATATATATATATATATATTAATAATTAATCTCTTATTCATATACAATAGAAAGGAATCATTTGATAATTTAGAAATAAAAATCTTTATCACTCACATCGATTTAAAATAAAAACATTAACATGTCAATTATTTCATCGTTTTGACATTCAATTTTTAATGTACAAAAAAAAAATAATGAAAAATATATTTTAATATGGTTTTTTTTATAAATACGAATTAACTATCTTTAAATTTTTTTGTATATATTCTTCCCCTATTCAAATTATATCAAATAAATTTTTATGGTTTTTTTTGTTTTTTTTTTAAATACCATTACGAATAATATCATTTTCAAATGTAGTGGTTAAATGAAAATATTGTTGTTGTTTATAAAATTCAATTTATTCAGATTAAATTTTTTTTTGACTTTTTTACAAAGATAAACATGAATATTCGTCATTTAGGAAATTCTTAATAAAATATAAGAAAAATTTGTTTAATTTTTGACTAAATTTTATATAAATAAGAGATGCAATTTATAGTAAATAATGTGCTACGTAGCATCTAAATATGTTTTTCTTTTAGTTGTTTTATTCAATTTTGATATTATAATATTTTCTGTATTTTATCCAACTATATTTTTTGTTGAAAATATTTACAATAGACAAACTTCATTTATATTCAATGATTTGTTAATGTAGAACACAGTCATAGATCACAGCAGTTACATTAGAATTCTTTACAAATTGTACCATCATGTCATCATTGTAATTACGTATTAAAATTTACTGAGCGTATCTAGATAAAGACATTTTTCAATGAACTAATTTATTATAAAATAAAGAAGACAAAATAAGAGTGACATGAAATAAACCAACCAGGTCAGGCGAGTGAGCGACCATTGAACCATATAAAAGCAGTTATAATGTCTTTTTTGTTTGTATAGCTTTTTCTTGTTGATTCATTGAAATCGACAATGATTATGGATATTTTTTTTTCTTCTTCTTCTTCTTTCTCTAATAACCGTTAATCTTTTGAGCATTTAAACTTGTTTTATATCATTTTCAACGAATTATGACAATCCATTCAGAACTATATGACCCAGTTTTATGATAACATGAATAAACGATAGAAAATCAGTGATTTTTGTCATTAAAAAAAGTCAAAATGTGATAATGTACTCAAATCTAGAAGAGTCATTTGTAAAGACAGAATTTTGAAAAAAAAACTATTTGAATAGAATAATATTTCTTTTTTTTTTGCATAAAACGGCTGTTCTTTTCAATATGCAAACTTAGTAAGATTTTCAGGTTTTTTTTGAGATTAGACCGATATTTAGGGACTTTATATAATCGAACTAAATCGCTTCTCAAAATTTGGCAATCTATGGAATAGACTTTTATAGCGCTATGATCATGTTACGCATACATAACCCAGGGTATCGTGAAATATTTAAACCAATTTTGACTGATTTATGAAATTTTTATTTTTTAATGAAACGAATCTCAAACTCATATTTTCCATACAATGAGATTTTTCACTCGATTCTTAGCGGTGTTTTTTTCAAAATTCAAAAGTTCAGGAATCTACAGAGACGTTTATATACGTGAACTTATTCCGACTGACTCACGTGGACTTTGAAGGCCGTTCTGACTTGCAAAGTTCAATGGAATCCATTGAACTCGAATAGACTTTAAAACTTCGTTTAAGTCTATTCAAATTCAAATTCCAACATTTGCTTTTTCCTCCGTGGAAACTACCGTCGTCAGCAAAAAAAAAGAAGAACAAAAAATGCACCGATTGTCAGTAGTAAATAGTTCAATATACAGTTCAAAAATACATGTATAACTATGTTGTTAATTTCTCTATTATTCGACAGTTATTTCAATGAATTTTTTTGTTAGATACACTTGATTTTGTTTAACAAAAAAAAAGATAAATTTATTTATTTTCGTCATTTTTTATTCTTAAAGTTTGCGTAAAAAAACCTAGAAAAATTTTGAGAGCACACAAAGACAGTAAGTAAGAAGATCATTCGAGTTTTGCCTAATACATTCATTTTTTGTTCTTTGTTTTTTAAACACACACTGTATAAAGAAGAAAAACATAACAATAACAAAAAAAAAATATATAAAACCAGAACGGTGTTACAATGTTCTTAAACTATTTTTGAATAAAAATTCAAATTAACCACCCATGCCCATTTGTTTGGCAGCATTTGATGTTTCAGCAACAGATTTTGGTACTTTAATTGTTTCATCAACAGATAAAATAAGACATGCTGCTTCACTAGCCGCTGTAATTGCATTTATTTTAACAACAGCGGGTTCCCAAACAGCTGCTAGAAAATTATCGGTAACATCTTCACGAGAAATATCAACACCAAACCATATACCATCTAGAATAGAATAAGAAGAAAAAGGTGAACGAATAGTTATATGTTTACTATTTTTGCTTACTTTCAGCATGTTTTTGTCTTAATTTATTTAAAATATTTGTTGCATCAAATCCAGCATTTTCACACAATTGTCGTGGTATAATTTCAAATGATTTGGCATATGCAGCAATGATTAATTGTTCTTTACCAGCAATTGTTCGACTAAAATCTCGAAGTGTACGTGATAAGGCCATTTCAATTGCTCCACCTCCAGCTACAACACTATCATTTTTAACTGCTCGTCGAACAATCATAATGGCATCATGTAATGAACGTTCAACTTCGTCAATAAATTGTTCAGCACCTCCTCGTAATATTAACGTTGCTGTTTTAGCTTTTGGACAACCAGTAAAAAAATTGTATCTAAAGTACACAATAAAAGAAACTGAAGCAAGTTTAAAAAAAAAAACATACAAAAAGTTGATTACTTACCTGTCTCCACCAATTTGTTGTTCTTCAAAATGTTGACATGAACCCAATACACTTTCATTTAAATTTTCAACCGTTGTTATTATAGCTCCACCGCATGCTTTTTGAGTTCGTTTTAAATCATCTTCTTGAACACGACCAGCACAAAACATATCACTGAAGTAAACAGATTGAATAGCAAATGAATGAATTAATAGAATAAAAAATATTTCACATCATACCGATCAGCAAAATATTGAGTAGCTACATCACCAATAGGTAATTTTGATAATACAACTTTTACACCAGCTAGATGAAGTTTTTCTAATTTTGAATACAAAATTGTCCATTCAGCATCAACTATTTTTTGATATTCCTACAACAAAAAACAAAATATATCATATTAGACTATTTAAATGATTTCTTTCACTGTTATACGATGTTAACTTTCTCAATTCAACTTACTTCAACATTATCTAAACGTATTTCGGCATTATCTCTTTCTGCTTTTAATTCTAATTCAATATTTAACATGGCTATTTTTGGTTTTTGATATTGTTTTGGTTGCATTTCAAAACCAGCATATGAAAATGTTTTTTTAAATGCTACACCGGCAACTAGACGAGATTCCTAAAGTATACAACAACATATATAAAATGAGAAAAATATTGTGTCAAAATTAAAATATATATTTACTTCAAGTGAACCACCGTTAACTTTTTTAATTCCAATCATATTTAACGGTAATAAATCATCTAAAATAAGTACAGCATCAACAACCATTTTTGAAAAAAATTCTTTTTGTCGTGCAATTAATTTTGAACTTAATGTTGTGGCAGCACATTTTTCTAACAGAGCACGTTGTTCTCTATAAAGCACAAACATACACTTATATAGGCATCGAAATAAGAAAAGGCTACTAAACCTACTTGGCATCATCCGTTTTAACACTGACGGCAATTTCTTTTACTTTCTGATTCGCAATTGCTGCAGCTTTTCTTAGTGCACGAATAATCACTGTTGGATGCATACCATCGTCGATAAATTGACGACAATTTTTCAAAATTTCACCGGTCAATAATACTACCGATGTCGTACCATCACCGACCTATGAAAAGAATAAATAATTAATTCAACAGAATCTTTAGAAAACATGTTATACCACCTCGTAATAGAAGCTTCCTCTAGAGGAGCCGATGTGGAGGGTGTATTAGAAGGGGCTTCTATTACGTCCGGAAAATAATTCGAATTTTAATTGTTCTTATGTGATGAGATTGGGTGACTTTCATTAAAAACCTTTTAAGAGGCGCTCAATTAAAATAATTTGGATGGGACAAAAATTTCATTAAAAATTTTAATGAAAATTCAGAGTCACCGGACACATAGGAACTTTCGTTAAAATTTTAATAAACTTCTTTTTAATAAAAATTTTTTTAATAAAACTCCGATATCTCTGTGATGTCGTGTGTAAAAAAGGACACGAATAAAATTTACATTTTTAATCCCGAAAGACATTTTTTCAGATTAATTGAGATTACCATGATTAGAAAGGTAAGAGCACCGAAATTCAAAATCTTCTTTTTTTTTCTGAAAATTTTTGTACGAAAGTTGTAATAGTAGCCCCCTCCCCATAATACAAGCCCCCCTAAAACTTTTGAACGCTTGGACAGTTTAGAAGCTCCGGAGGCTTCTATTACGGGGAAGGGTTTAGTTGACTGCGAAAAAATGTCAGCAGTACGAAAGATACCAAATAGAGTGAAATAACTCACTTCTGCATCTTGAGATTTGGCAATATCAACTAGTGTTCGAGCAGCTGGATGTACAACTTCTAATAATTTCAGTATTGTTGCGCCATCATTTGAAATTGTGGCTTTTCCTGTATAAAAAAACATTGAATAATTGCAGGAAATAATACCATCTATAATGGAAACATACCTCTATTGTCAACAATTAATTTATCCATTCCTCTTGGTCCCAATGTTGTTCGTACAGCTTCTGCTACAGCTTGACATGCACTTATATTTGATAATACTTGCGATTTACCTTGTGAAGAATCTGTACCCTCTTTTAAAATAATTATCATTGGCTGCATGATGAAATTTTAATAGTCTAAGATGAATGATTATATCTAAAAACCAAATTCTTCTTCTGTATGAATGCCCGGTATTAAATCATCACAAAAAACAAAATGTTCTTGTAAAAGAAAACTAAAATACTCCATAGAGAAACGACTGAGAGAGTGAGAGAAAGATTTTTATTTGACAGCATAAATAACAGAAACAAAAACATATAAAAATGACATCATCTTAACTCAGCTCAGAAGCTAGAACTTAATTTTATTCAATTGAATTTCAAACCTATTCGCTGATCTATTCAGGACCAAAAGAGTCAAGAGAACAAATGTTCAATTAAAGATGAGCATTAGCTTGTTCATTTATTAGTCTGTTTTAAGCAGACAAATCCGTGTCTTCAGATTCTGTACGACGTTCAAAAATTCTCAGCAAATTCAATCCGTATGTTTTGTTTCCGTTCAGGAAAAAAGAAATTCTTAGTTATTCAGGATTTTTTGTGAATCTCAATTAGAGTTGCCAGATAGTTCACATTTTGCGGACAAATTACGGATTTTTTGGTTTTTCCCACATTTTAAGTAATTTATGCTTCTGCTATTATCCCTTTGAGTTAAAAATCCGTCTAAACTTATTGTTACCATGCACTGAAACTTATAATTATTTCTTATCAACGCCAGAGCTGCTTAAACTTATTCATTCTAATCAAAAATATACAGTCCAAAAGCAACGTGTCAATTAAAATCGAGATTTATATTTCTGTTTATTGTTCTCTTGTGTTTTATTTGTTAAAACCACAAAGTGCTAGAAAAAAACATTTTTTTGACTCTCTGCGCGTGAAAAAGGATGAAGTTAGACCAGAAAAATGTGTTCCCGTTTTTTTCCGCATTCTGACAAAGTTTGACACAATTTTCCGCATCCTGAAATTTTTACTCCACATTTCTGATCTGAGCATCTGACAACTCTGGTCTCAACATCCCTCATATTTTAGATTCTCTCTCCGTCTTACACTGGACATCATATAACACTACAGTAAAGTCGAAAGCTCGATTATGATTGGGGCTTGGGGTTATTGCAGTGAACTCCACCGATAAGCAAGTAATTCTTGTAGAAACGTTGCTAAATATCCGATATAAAATTTATCCTTAAAACTGGCATTTCGATCAAGCGTGAATACTGAAATATACTAAAAGTAAGTCTTACTGCATCTCTGGTTTAATTACGAAACTGCGTTCTATTTGATACTGAAGCATCGATTCACACACAGCAGATAAAACATGAGCTTATTACGCGCTAGGACTGAAAGCTAGGCGTTATTTGCTAGTATCATCGTGAGTCTACGTTGATTATGGGAACTTAGTCTCTCTGTTTTTTACCATAGTGTGCTTATAAGCTAGAAAAATAAATGGTTTCCAATAATATCACTTCGCTGCCCATTTTTAACGGCAATCATTCATTCGAATGTTTAGTTTATCTGCACAGTCACTTTGCAATTCCGTAAGTCAGTATACGAAATTAATTTACAGCAAACTTAACTGACACTTGTGAATTGAAAGCTGTAGTATTTTGAGGCCAAATTTAGTCAGCGGCAAATTCATCGTCATTCGAATAAAAGTCATTGATTTTCTCTACTATAAGGGCTCTATCAATATTTGTTCCTAATCTGTAACCGCTTCTGCTTTTAATTTTTTCTCTCCTGTTTCGATATTATTCTTAATATAATTGGTCTACTTGTAATGTGCAAGTGCATTGGTTATCATCCGCATTGTCAGACTGACAGCTTTTTTCTATTATCTTATACTAAATTCTAGAGAATCAAACTAAATGAATGAATACGATACCACTTTCTAGCGGGTTACAGAAGATTCAAATTCTTTTATAAAAACAAATATGGTATAGTAAATGCCGTTGTAAAGTGACAGAGGGATGTTTCATTCACGGCTTGAAGTGCTATTCGATTTTTCGGTAAATTGTTATAAGTAGTCCAACACTGTGGATCTCACAAACTTGAATATAGACTTAAGTTAACGTTTAGTTTGCTTAGTGTATCCATTTAAACCTGTGTTTATCTTTTGTCTTTCAACTTCTTCCGTTTTGTCTGCAATCAATTGTATCTGACTTTACAATTTACCATCATCTCATTTCTGTATTTATTTTTTATACTGTTTAGCGTCCTCACTGTTCGTGTTTACGTTGTCATCATTCCAAGTATGTTCGCTTTTTTTCTATTGTCATAGGTTATTTTCCTCGAACAGTATATATTCTTTTTTATCTGCAGTCTTTCACTTGAATAATTTTCTAGAATCAGCCATTTGTTGTTTCTCTATATTGTCTCTTAAAAGAGATGCATCTACAACATTAAACAATAAACTGAGAGTTATCTGTTGTCACGCTGGCTTTTACACTTACGACGGAACCACCCGAGGTGGTAAATCGCTTTTTGGTCGGAATCTAGTGGGTTATAGGTTATCGACCATGCTGATCGCGAATATGACCACAGAGGTTCCCATAGCCATTCGAAGATCCGGTTTTCTGCAAAACCAGTCAACTCTAAAAAATAACCAAAATCTTTCTTAACGAGACATGATTGTAGCGTGTACATTTCTGATTAAAATGAGACATCTCCCAGCTCTAGAAGACCTTTTTTTGCAAAGTTAAAGAATTTATAAGAAAAGCCCTAACTTAATTTTTTCCTTATTTCTCTAGCTTTGAGCTGACAATCAACATTCAGGGCTTTGCTTGTAAGTTCTATAACTTTGCAAAGAAAGGTCATGCAGAGCTGAGAGATGTCTCATTTTAATCAAAAATGTGTGCGATACAATTATGCCTCGTTAAGAAAGGTTTTGGTTACTTTGTAAAGTATCTGAAAGACTGGTTTTGCGGAAAACCGAATCTTCGAATGGCTATGGGGAACCCCATGGTCATATTCCGGATCAACACGGTCGATGACCTATAACCTGCTAAATTCCGATCAAAAAGCGATTTACCACCTCGGGTGGTTCCCTCGTTAGTGTAATTTCGTACGATGATAAAAAGACTTCTTTTAGAATTGGATCCATGTAAAAAAAAGAATCGCTGATGTGTAGGAAAAACGTCTGTATTGCCTCTTGTCTTGGCGAATAAGCTGAGCGAAAAACTATCGATCGTATGTTACAACTAGATCTGGGACTGTTCACGGTTTCCATTCATTCTACGTGAAGTGAAAATCAGTTCTCGTTCACTAAGAATACATTCTTTTTTGTTTTTCGCAGAGATGCTCAACGTTAGTTGCTGTTAAAAGCTGTGAAAATCTTTTTTTCTGTATTTTAGATAAGAATGATGTCCTTGGCAGACATTCGTGAAGGTTTCATATGCCCTCAATGTCATCAAGATATGTCTTCAATGGATATGTTGCAAGTCCATTTTCAAGAAGTGCACATTAAACAGCAATCAACAACGGTTAAAGGTAATTAACGGATCAGGGAGTACTCTTATGATCCACTTTAGTCACTGTTTTTTTGTCAATTCTAGGATTATTAACATTAGCCAAACAAAAATTAACTTCTGTGACAAATTCAGCACTCCCAGATAATTTTCTTAGTGGTGGAAGTTCGTCAGCAACAAGCGTTGGACCTTATGCTCAGTATCATTCTGAGAGTGGCATACAACAACTAGGTAAGATAGGCAAAAAGTAGTCAGCAATAACTGAATTCTCTAATCTCTTGACGTCAGAGATTTGACATGACAAAAGTTTATTTATTTAAAACCTAAAGTCAGCTTAAGAGGATCGGTGACTTTTAATCTTACGCTCATAAATGAACAGAAATCATTTCCGATGGTGTATCACAGTTTAGTTCATAGTTCTGTTAAAATGTCATTTATTATTTCTTCTGTTATATTATTCTGATTTTCTTGTAATCTGACTAATGCTCTTTGTGTCAATGTGATAGCGTAGTGTTTGATTTCCGGTAAAACACTTTGTCTGTGGATATATTGATTCGTCGTATAATGTAGGATCACGAGTACCTTTATTTTGTACTATTTGTAATCTTGTCCAAACTTTTACTCGTGCTGTTAAGAAAATAGGTGATTCAAATGTTATTACGGAATGTGCTAGTGATTTATGTAGATTGATCATTGTTTTGTTATTGCTTTCAGGTATTGATCGTGATAGATATGTTAAAGTATTTATTCTAGATTAAACTTTAGCTTCAACAGTTTTAGTGTGTACTCTTCAGTCTCATGCCGAAATATAGAGCCGATTGTTATCGTTTGATTTGTACATTCCCACTTTTATTTCATTTTTATTTTGTACGTATGTGTGGTAAAACTTTGTTGACTGAATTATTAGGTTTCACCGATATGCATCGTTGTTAAAACGCACCAAAAAGTGTTTTGTTAGCGTGTAGTTGTGTTAGCAGCTGTACATAAAGCGGTATTATCAGTAAATAATCCGTAATCTGTATGATATCGAATTGAATTCATCGAGTTCGACGCGTAGATTACATATAAGAATAGTGACAACTACCACTTCTCATAGTAAACGGATTAGGGAGAGTGTTTTTGATTGATGAGATAGATTGTTGTTGTTTTTTATAGCTTCTGCATTAAAATGAAGATGTTCGACTTTTAATCCAAGTCGAATAAACGTATTTCTATTATCGTTATCTTTGAACAGCACTTTACATGTTGTTCCAGGTTCTGCTTTCTCTTTGTCTGATAAACGCACGATTTTTTCGACAGAACAATCGTCGCTCGCTAATGAGTTCATGATTTCTTGCATCATATCTTTGTCCACTTCCTTGACGAACGCCCATTTGTCGATTTCAAGGATTTTTTGAATTGAATACTAAGATTTGATCTGGATTATATTGCAATTATTTCTAGGAAAACCGATTAAGAATTTGTTGAAACGTTTAACATTTGTGGCATATAAATATAAGCAAACCATTACGATTTGCTTGAATATCCTACGTTTCAACATCGGGTATTTTTAATATTTTTTCTTCTGTTTTGAATACATCAGTCTGCGCATTCTTTTTCTTCGCTAATACTTTCATTGACTGTTCTATTTACTTTTCGTTTACTTGAGCTCTGCAGCTGCTTTTCTCCACTCAGAGGGCTAGAATTCATCGTTATCAAATCTAATATTTGACTTTTATTGTCTTGCTTTAGTCGGACTATTTTTATTTATTTTTAATAATTTTTATTATTATTTTTTCTTAGGCTTCTCTTTTTAGCTCCATCGTACTTCTAAGCGGGCTTGACTAGCTTTTTCAGTTTTTACCGAAAGATACTTGCTCTTTCTAAATTAAATATTACTGATAGTAGAGATTTTACGCTACTTTTTCATCAATACTTTATACTTTCATATTTTGGTGACGCAATTAGGAGTATTCTTTAATCGTTTTCTTATTATGGTTTGTCTTGTTTTGTAGGTTATCATCGGTCTCATACGGATAAATTTCGAAAAATCCGTAAAGAAAAATTAGATAAAATTAATATTGATATGACAAAATTATTATTAAGATTAGAACAGTTGACAAATGATAATGTACCTATTGATAAAAAAGAACGTAAAAGTATGTATTTATAGATTCTATTTTTCTGTTGCTTACAAATCTCATCTACAGTAGCGGTAAAAATTTTTCATACAGACCCCACATTTCTTTTTCTTTTGATCATAACTCGATAACGAAAAAAGCTTTTGACAAGCGGTTTACACCAAAATATTCTCCGCTCTCTCTAGCATATTTGTAGATAAGAAAAGTTAGAAATATTCATTGTTGCCTGATTAGATCGAAAAGTGAACGTTTTCCGATCGGCAAAAATTTTTCATACAGTTGATAAAAATCTTTTTTTTACGTTGTATAAGCACTGACAAAATATGAAAACTACATCAATCGATAGAAGAGAGCGCGGACTACATTTTGGTAAAAAAATAATTTTTTAAGTTCAGAGGGAAAACAGATTTCACAGGGAACATTAAAACCCACTTTTCACCCATAAAAAAGATTTTTGATCAAAAACTAACGTCAAATTCATGTTCAGCGTCAAAAACTGCGTTTAGTGATGTGTCACTCGCAGTTTAGCAAACTTTTACTTACCTCTGGAAGTATTTCACTCACTAAACATCTAATGGGGAACAAAGGCATTCTTGCGTATGGAAATGTTTTGAAAAACTTCGAGTGATATATGGCTAAACGCAGTTTTTGACCGCTGAGCACGAATATGACGTTAGTTTTTGATGGAAAATCTTTTTTATAGGTGGAACACCGGTTTTAATGTTCAGAAACCCGTTTTCTCTCTGAATTTAAAAACTGCAAAGGACGAGGTGCAATAAGAACGAGAATTGGATCCATTTCAAATTTTCTCGAAAGGTGTCCAGAATGAAAGAGCATGTGATTTTATGCTGTTCTGGAACCCTGGTTTCTCTTCGAAGTTGATATCTGTAAGAAAATCGATTACCTTTAGACAATATTTCAGCAAACCCATTGCTGTGTGTTTTTGGTACTTTTCTTAGAACAAAATAAGTTTGAAGGGAAGTTTTATATACTATTCGATGCAGCTTTACGCGAAGAACAAAACTGTCTGTTGCACAATTATCATGTAAACTGCACATCGACTTTTTGGAATATTTCTGTTAAAACATGACCTTGTCAGCATAGTCAGCGATAATATTTCTATTTTTTCACAATGAAAAAACTCAGGTCACGGTCTACAATGTGCATCAGCAGAAAGCTTTTTCAAAACTCTACAAAATGGTTGGTGATTCGTTTCTAGTTGAAAGTGCGAACACTCACTTTTTCGGGCATTACTACTGGAGAGTGATGTTTTCGGCATCGACGGATAAGCTTCATATAAAACCTACCACCATTTACATCGACCTTTGACGTCAGTGACGAGACCTACCTCATATTGTTAGAAAAAAAGTTATAGCCCTTGCAGCGGAAAAATGCATTTTCGTCATTTTCCGGCGGATTTGGCCTAACTTGTAGAACGTCTGATGATCACATTTCCTAACTTAGAACCTTGAAGTTGGTATCAAATAAAAGAGCGCGTCGAGTTCTGTATATTTCGATGAAAAACATTTATGCTACACCTCGAGGTCTTGAGATAGAGCTTTCTCCAAAAACCTGGTTTTATAGAAAACCTAGTGATCTTAAAATTTCTTCTAAGTTTTTCAACCATATCATTGGATAGTCACTTCAATTCTTCACAAAATGAGAAGCTGGCCAAGTTTCTACGATGCTGCGTCAAAAAATGCCATAGAAAATACGATACAGATCGAAAATTCGGCATTAAAACGAATGAATTTATATTCATAATGTAAAAAAGCCTGTAACTCGGTCAGCCAAGATCGTAGACACTTGGCCAACATCTCATTTTGTGGAGAGTTGAAGGGGCTATCCAGTGATATGATTGAGAAACATCTGGTTGTGAAAACTTTGAAGGAAAATCAGGGTTCTAGAACATCATAAAATCACATGCTCTTTCATTCTGAACACCTTTCGAGAAAATTGAAATGAGGCCGATTTCTCGTTCTTATTGCACCTCGTCCTTTCTCTTTTCATACCCCTACACAGTAACTACTTGACTACATGATGGCGCAAAGATATTCAAAAATTGTTTACACTCCCGTACAAAAAAGATATTTCAAAAATAGGCTTAAAATCCAAAACACTAAAAAATGGGTCAAATTCTTCCACTTAACTTCCACACTATATTTGTCTCACTCAGTTTTGGACGCTCTTTCGAATAGCTTAATCAGAATTTTTTCCCACACACATTCGTGAGAGTGTGGAGTCACACTGAAGAGTATGGCACTTTTGGTTTCGCGTTTTCGCCCTAAGGAAAAGCTTTTTTCGTTGCCGAGTTATGATCAGAAGAAAAAGAGAAGTAGAGTGTATGGAAAATTTTTACCGTCACTGTAATTCTGAGAGAATCAACTATTAATTAGAAGTTAATCATTTGTATATAAATCGAATAGATTTATTGTAGACTATTTTCTATCATTTAGAATATGAACAAGATATTGTCGAATGGTTAGATGATGCCAGTGTCAAATTGTGTCCATCGTGTGCAAAGCAATTTGTCATATCAAAACGGAAACATCATTGTCGACTGTGCGGTTTTGTTATGTGTAATAATTGTTCAGAATTTTTACCATTTTCAATCGCAAGTATGTCGATCATTAAGTAAAAAGTTGAATATGAAAATTATTCTACTATTCTATATGAACAGATTAAAAATGTTTCTGTTAAACTTTTTTATACAAAGCTACTATTGAGCATATTTTTATTGTTTATTTTATAGGATATTTAATTGTGCCAATATCAAAAAATAATATTTCAACAATATTATCCATAACGTCAGATAAAAATGAAAACTCTAGTCTTTCAAATATTTATACAAATTTAACGTCAACTTTGACAAAAGATGAGAATGTGGGATCATCTTCAACTGGTGATGATAATTATTTAAGAATATGTCAATCCTGTCGACAGACACTTCAAAATCGTTATCAACAGATTAAATTTACACAAATTGAAAAAGAAGAAATTACTCAATTGTATGAAGTACGTTAGTATAATCTATTATTTCTATCGTAGTATTTTAAATTTAAGTTGATATTGGACTGGCCTCCTACTCCACCTCTTTTTCCTCTGTTTCACGAACACAGTACCTATTGACGAATAAATTCGTTATTGTTGGTTCATCCGATGGTTCATGTCATCACGTATTTTTACTCTTGACTTCTACTAGTCGTTAAGCTCGGGTTCTTCAATCAAGTGAGACTAGAAACTCTCTCAGTACCCTAGATTAAACAAAGTGCCAATCCAATCTATGTAGTATATTTAAAAATAATGGTAAAAATACATATGAAGGAATAACATGAAGTGAGGAGACCACTAACTGGTTCGACCACTTACTAACTCTGTATTGTATATGGACTCGAACTGACTATATCTGAATGTATGCTTTCATATATCCAAAAGAACAAAGACATGTGACATAAAAGAAAAAAATAGACAGACGAGGGAACCGATTTAATTGTCAAATCGTTTTTCCAATGAGACCTACTGGATTATAGGTTATCGACTATGCTGATTCCGAATATGACCATGGCAGTTGCCTGTAGATCTTCAGAGACTGGGAACTGAAAAAATAACCAAAGTATTTCTTAATAAGGCATAATTATAGTCCGCACATTTCTAATTAAAATGCGACATCTCCCAGCTCTACACGACGTTTCTTTGCAAAGTTATAGAATTTACAAGAAAAGCCCTAAATGTGCATTGTCAGCTCACAGCTACAAAAATAAGAAGGAAAAAATTAATTTAGAGGTTATGTAGTAAATTCTATAACTTTGCAAAGAAACGTCGTATAGAACTGGGAGATATCGCATTTTAATCAGAAATGTGTGTGTTTCGATTCACCATTAAACGCAAATCATAGATATGCCATCGTTACATGCTTCTACACTTGCGAGGATATTTGTTAGCATTTTTCGCCCGAAAAAACTGAACTCCTCTTTTCCTCATTTTTTTACAAACTGTCAGTGGAATACCAGCATTGGGAAGAATGACTATCATCCAAACACAGTCATTCCTTCACAAATAGATCTTTTTTTTTGACATATGTATCAATTTCTTGAACGTATAAATTAAAAACACGTTTTTCTCCTATAGTTATACAATTTTTCGACTGTCAACAATAGAATTTAGTGATTTTCTGATTTAATTAACTTTATCTTTAATTTAGAAGATCACAGAAGTGTTGAAAGAAGTGCGTCAAATTCATTCAACCTATAATTCAATGATTGAATCTCTACTGTAAGTATACGCTAGTATTTAGACACTAAGAATAATTTCTTTTAAACTTTGTTTTTAGTAACGGTGAAACAACACATCAAGTTATAGATGCACAACGACTTTTTCAACGCTTAAGTTCCTGCTTTGAAGTTATCGATTCGACATCGTAAGTTCGATAATAGATCTACTTTTAGTAGAAGAGATGTGCCTAGATTATTATGGAAATCGTTTTGTATACAACGATAGCGCAGAATCAGAAAAGAAAAACTAAACTTGGTAGTTTTATTAAAATATTAGCCACATTTTTTGAAGAATAAAACCCCATTTTGTCTTCTTAATTATAGATTTTTATAGAGTTTTTTAACATTCTATACCCTTTTTCTTAAACAAGTAAGTAGTATGATTGAGTCCTATTCTGCGAAACGTTTCTGACATTATAATGGCAAACTCCTTAACTGCTTTTAATAGGGATGTATTATTTACGTCACTTATTTGTTACTTTTCCTAATGAAAACTAAATCGATTTATTTACATTTACTTTAGGAAATTGGTAAATAATACGTCAAACATTATTATTTGCTTTGAAAATAGTCGATGAATCATTTACTTAAGCTAAATAAATAGTAAATAATTCATTTACTCTACTTTTCCAAGTTTGTTTAGTATTTTTTGACTTCACTTTCTTTGTGAACACTCTTTGTTTTATCACTTGGATCATTTCTATCCTAAAAAGTTAGAAGACAAATGTCGTTTTTTTTGTTTTTTTTTATTAACTTTTCTTCTCTAAAGTAAAACAAATGATTCATTTACTATTTTCTAAGTAAATGATGAATGTTGAATATATCATTTACCATTTCCTAAGGTGAATAAATCATTTACTTTCCTTACGAAAAACAAAGATAAAAAGATAGCGTTTAACTGTTAAACAACAACTCATTTTTTTAATCAAAATATTAGTTGATACGTGAAAACAATGAGAAATACTAATGCTTTGAATGGATATTTCGACAGTCACTTCTTCTACTCGACTTTTAACTCATGTTTAATTTTACTAATGAAAACAGCCAATTGTAACAAAAAATGACTCCTATATTTTTGTTAACTTCTAACTTTTAAGTTTATTCAGCATGGATTTGCACCGTTCTGCTTATTTTGCTTTTAAATTGAGACAGAGGTGTAGTATTGATCGGATTTATAATTTTTTTTATTTATCTTGACTATAAATTGTTTATTGTTTTTTGTTTATTTTAGAAAGCTTATTTTAAGTTTAGCTAATTCGAGTTCAAATGCCGATGATCAACAATCTAACTCTCGTCATTTAACAATTTGTCGAAATATTCGTTCATTTGCTGTACAATTGCTTCAAACTTATGCCATATCAACATTACGTGTACCATCGGAAGAAGATGTTCAAAAAGCTCGTCAAGATCGTCTAAAAATGATTGAAGAAAAAAATGAACTTGAACGTCAAGCTAAATCAAATTTATATCAACGAACACATGTGCCTATTTCATCTTCTCCCCATAGTGTTCTTAGACAAAAGAGTGAGCTATCTGAAGAAGAACAAAAAGTAGCCGGTTGGAAACCGATGCTCGATCGTTCTGTAATGGAAACAACAAATGATTTAGAGCCTCTTGTACAACAAATTTATCAAGTAACACAATTTTTAAGACAAGCAAAAATAGCTGGAAAAGAGGATGAAGTTCGCTTGTTAGAAAATAATCTAAAAGAGTTGGAACAAGCAATGAAATTGACTAAACAAACGTCGTAATATTATGTGTGTGTGTGTGTGTGCGTATGTGTGTGTTTTTCTGGTAGTGCAATATTTATAAAATTTTTTGTGTTGTTACATAATATTAAGCTAAACTATTTAATATTTAGTCATAATTGTCATGATTTTTATCAGTGGATAGTATGTATAAAGTTAATCAAAACATGAATAGTAGATAATTTTGAATAAAACAACAGCCTATGTTATTTAATGTTGATGAAAATTGAAAAATAATTAACGAGATCTGTACTGTATCAAAAAAATGTTTATTAATGTCTGTAGTTAAAAATTTAAAATAGAAAATCACTAACTGGAGTTTTAAATTTCTAAACACAGAAAAACTACAACGACGACGAAGATTACGATACAGATGAACTAGTTTTAGCAATTGCTGAATAAAAAAAGATTCCATTTCATTTTGTTTCGTTTTGCCTGTTCGTCAGACCGATACTCTTGTTGCAAAACAAATCGAGACATTAATCTTATATACTATTGTTGGTAATCTTACCTTTGCTAATAATATTCATCTCGATGTTAAACAAAAACTATGGGAGACGATGCTGCTGTTAACGTGAAACTAATATATGATATTTTAACTCTAGTTATAACTATTTTAACTGTTTGGTAAAATCTATTAACTGTTAACTTCGGCAAAATACTTTTAAAGCTCTACAGTGAGTTATTCACTACTAAATAGGGGTGGAACAGTTCCAGTTCTTACTATTTTAGTTTAACTGGTTTTTTTATAATCAGGATGTAGAAAAGTTAATATTCATCTGTCTTGTTTTCTATACTGCAATAAAATCATCTCCCACAAACGATACTGCCATATTTTCCACATAAACAATATACGTATAGAAAATCTTTATTCGACAGTCTTTAATGTGACTATTCCTATACTATACGTGGCACCTTTTATCTTTAAAAGAAAATATAGGGCAACAAACATTCTCTTTGAGATAGAAAATCATGTTGATTTGTCTGTAAACATTAAAGACTGTCGAATAAAGATTTTCTATACGTATATTGTTTATGTGGAAAATATGGTACTATCGTTTGTGAGAGCTGAATGGCTTCTTCAAGCGTGACGCTGTGACATTTTTGACATACTAGGTCACTCTTATCTGAAAAACTATTAAAGCTATTCGACGCAGCTCAACGTCCTCTATCTTCGGTAAAAAAAAGAAGAAAATTTGGTTTGAGTTTAGCAGTCTTATAGCAAAGTTCCAGAGCGTGACGCTCTGACAAAAAAAAACCTTTTTTCTTTGGTATCTGGCGGATTTTTGAAAACTTTCAGGGAAACTCACCGATGAAAATTTTTATTTGCAAGCGATTATGTCGAGGAGAGAAGGGCTTACACGTTAGTAAAAAAAATTTCATTCCAGGATCCTCGTGGATCGCAGAAATGTTATTTTATTACGAAGGCGCTGTGACACTCTTTTTTGGTAGAGCAGCCCCTTGTACTCAGCACGGCCAAAAGAAGTTTATTTTTACCTTTACCAGAGCTCTTGCTAGGTACTCACGACTTACGGGAGAACTGCCACTCTAAATTTCAAACCCCGACTGGAAAATAGCCCGAAACCTGGAAGTCTCTGGAAAGCCTGGTGCTCGGTGAAAACATTCACTGTCAAAACAAAATGAGCCATTTTGTAGAGAATTCAATTGTCTATCGACTGGTGTACTCTCTATATGTTTTAGACAAAATTTCTAGGTCAGAAAATTGAAATTAAACTTTTTAAAAAACTTAAACTCAATTGTTTTCGCCGAAAACCAAAATCTTGTTTTAAAAGAACACGAAATTCGTAATCAGCTTGAAAAACTGCGTCTGTCGCTGTGGTTGAACCACTTCCACAATGGAAAATTTTTTTTTAAAACTTAATCAGCGAAGTATCGTGTTACGTAGACAAGCCGTGAACTATTATCGTTTTCAAAAAGCAATGTCCCTGACTAAATTTTGAATAACTCCCCCATAGAAAGAGATATCGATCTCTGGTTTTCGCAGATCGCTAGCCAACACTTTTTTGCATATAGCCATGCAAAAACATTCTCAAAAAATAAATTTAAAGTCGGTTTTCCAAGAGGATCTTTGGAAAACCAGCTCCATTCTCGGAAAACTAAGATGCAATGTTAGTAATCTTTTTGCATGCATAGATAGTCCAGACGTTACTCTACTAAATTATGCAGGTCCCGGCTCTCCAGCTATCGTCGTTCGGACAGGGCTGGCTTTCCCCGGGCACGTGTCTATCTCCAAGCAGACATCTCTGGGAATCTCGAAATGCCATGGGATATAGGTAATCGACTACGCTGAGCATAGTGGTAACATTTGTTTTTGTGTAGAAATGAATATAACTTCGCCAGAGGCATTTTTGTGAAAAACCGGTTTT